>JASDQU010435783.1:42100-71363 GCA_032191745.1 Picea mariana
TGTTGTTTTATGAGATTTTGTGCCATGGTCAAGTTGTCCTTTAATATTTGGAGAACTTGTTGTTGATGCTCGATGTGATCTTCCATTGCTTGAACCTTAGATTTTTATTTTATAGAAGAAGTGATGGAAGGAGGGTGGTAACCATAGAGTGCCATAAATGGTGTCATTTTTGTTGCAGTATGAAAGGGAGTGTTATACCACCATTCTTCCAAGGGTAACAATTTGAACCATTATGTTTGTTTATTAGAGACAAAGCAATGAAGGTAGCCTTCCAAACATTTGTTCACTATCTTGGTTTGTCCATCAAAAGAGAAATCCCAAAAGAAAACGTTGATCAAGCCTTCACAACAAAATTCAATAATTTCAGGAATAAGAGGAAGTTTGGCTTAAGGAAGGAAACAGACGAAGCATCATTTTTCGAAGAAAGGGAACCCTCAAAGAAGGCCAAGCAGGATAAAACAGACTTATTCTTCCAAGTCAAGGTAACAATATTCTTCAAAGTTCTTGTACATACCATGTTTACATAGTTTTTGTACATATCTTGCATATCTATTTCTTAGAAGATAAGATGTTCAAGTGAAACAATACCTATGGAAGAATAACAAGATAAGGATTTCTATCACGAAGACCACAAGTCAAACAATACACATGAAAAGATGAAGTAAGTTGAAAACCCTTGGTAACAATTCATGTGGAAGCTATTATATAAGTAACAACTTCTAGATAATCCGAAATAAGAATCAAACTTGAAGAGACCCGGAAGAAGTCAAAATAGAAAGCAGTTAGCAATCAAGAGGAAATTAGAAAAATACTTGTGACACTTTGCAAAAGGCAATAAGAATGCATACGGAAGCGTGGACTCTCTTAGTTGGAGGGATATGATTACAGAATTCCAAAAGAAGAGCATGCATTCATGCATGAAGAAAGTATCAAGAGGGAGATAATACTAAATGATATGATCCATTGAGGATTATGAATTATCTATCCATGTTCTCATTGAAAGTAGCAACCATGATAAGAAGCATGTGTTTATAAGAAGTCTTCTTCAAAAATAATCCTTAAAGTATCCTTAGTTGTCCATCTACATCCATGATCCAATGATGAAAGGAAGAAGTTAGAATATTTAGGGAATGGAATCTATAGAAGACTCCATGGACCCAAGAGCTAAAGAGAAACATGAGGAGGAACATGAATATTCCAAGAAAGAAAGAAAATCTAGAACAACCAGTTATTATACCGAGAATCACAAAGACTACCAGCTTGGTTTGAACCCACTAAGAAGCAATCAAGAAGAACAAATGGAAGTTATGATAAAGAACATTGTATGTAAGAAAATGTGATAAAGACTTATGAATGGAAGCATTGAAAGATTCAAAGTTTCTTCAAGAAGGAGGGAGAATACTATGACAACATCTTGTTCTAGTAAACCAAATATACCTCTTGTAGTATCCATGGATTGGAATTTACATGTAAAAGACCATTCTTCCCAATAAATCAAGTGATAAAGAAGATTATATCAGAAATACACCCGTGTATGCGTATATAAGAATACCTTGTATGGATTAAAACAACTTGATGCAGAGTATCTCATATACAACATAAGTGTGGTGAAAACTTTCTATGACAGAGATAGTGTATCAGAATAGTTACTCAGAAGTCTAGGATGATGGATTTCTAATACATGGAAAAATCTCATGATGATAGAAGAAGTGCTACTTGGATATGTTTCAGTTTGAGCCTTACAGGATCGTTCTATATGCCCTTCGAGCCGGATCAGTTCTTTCGGATTCTCTGCTAGAATCCCCTTTCAAATCAATCCACATGTTATTTTTCACGATTCACGATTTCGCGAGTTTGTGAGTCATGAATTCTGACCATTTCTCCTCAAATCCGCGACACCAGAGATTCCAAAATGGTTATGGCTCCTCTTTTCATCAGCGCCCTCCTTACACGACCACCGGCTAGGATTAGCACTAACACCTTTCGCCTCTCGTGCCTTCGCAAGTTCAAAGGTTCAACCTTTGGCACCTTCTTTCTTGAATCCCCGAAAGGCAATATTTGACTTTTCTCCTCTCGTTCTCGCTACTCGTGACTTCGCAAGTCGAAGGCTCGAACTTTCGTTCCCTTATCTCCCGAGTCCCTGAGACACGAGAGGTCAATGGGGTGTTGACTCCTCCAAATGCATGACGCGTGTCCGACTGATTATTTCCCGGGCCCACCGTGTGGTTCTGCCATGTATCTCTTGTGTGCAACCTCTTCACTTCACGATTTTGCTTCTCGTGACTTTGGGACAAGAGTCTCGATCTCTTACCCTCCGATACGCCAAAATGCAAAATTTCAACACGTCATCAACGCAGGTCCCACACGGAACTTCTCGCCTTTTTCGGAGTTTCAGACCTCGCGACTTCACAAGTCTAGATGTTGTGCTCTCGAACCTCCAACCCATGAAACCCTGAAATGGTCAATGGAAGGTATGACTTCTGTGTCAACGAGTATTCCACCTGCCCATTCCCAGATGGACAGTCCTGATTCACTTTGTAGCTTCGCCACTTGCGAAGTTGAATGACCTCCCTTTCTGACCTCCGATGTCCGAGTCCCTGATACAGGTGATCTAGCGACACATGTCCTTCTTCTAGCAGATGGCTCAGATTCCTTCGCTATTTTGGGACTTCTCTTTTTATGATTTCACGAGTCTCGTTACAAAGGTTTCGACCCTTCACCTTCTAAAACCCCGAGATGCGGTTTCACGGGTGATCCAACGGCCCTCGTTGGTTTGGATCCTATGGTCTGATTTTCCCGATCTTGCACTAGACGAATGTTGCCATAACTCCCCTACTCCTCTGCGAGATCTGACGGCTTCCGAGACTTCGCGAATCCTCTATGGAGGATTCTGACCGTCAAATTTCCCCTTAACAATTTTGGCGAAATGAACACGGTATATTCACGAAAACTTGTCCGCCAGCAAACCAAAGTGGTTGCACCTCCTTCCAATACTTCAAGGCACTAAACTTTTTGAGCTTTCTCCAACTCTGAGTATTAAAGAAAACTCCCACATGCACTCCTTGCGACGATTCCTTTGATTACTTCAAAGAATTTGAATTCCTTCGACTCTGTGCACTCCCTGCCGCAGTAGTCCTTCAACAATTTCTCAGGTTCGCTAACTCTGAGACTTTACTTGCCTGCACACACCTTTCATAGCTCCTATGCTCAACTTACACTTCTGTGAGAATGAGAATAGTACTATCCCTCCTGAGCTTTCAGAGATGAACTCTCACTTCTGTCGACGCACCCCTTGTAGACAATTTCACTGCACTCCTTGCAGAAAAACTTTTTCTCAGATAGAGAAAAATTGAAACTCATTCTCTATTCTCCCTCTCTTCAGATTTCATACATTAACATGAAATCATACATTCACACATCAAGGAAAATGCATAACAGGGAATAAACCTCCATGAGCATAACATTCATAATGCATACATAGAAAACAATTACAACACCATGAATTTGAATCGAAGCTCTTTCTATTAATTCAAATCTTTGTACATGGGTGTTTCAACTACAGCTCTCTGCTCTCTTCTCTATGCTCATAATGTTGCTAATATTTCTAATGTTACAAAGATACAAGTGAGGGTGTCTATATCCATTTTCCCTCTGGCTCCTGAAACTGTCAAATCTGAGAATTCAAATCCACCTACTAACATTAACTAACATAAATTCCTTCTTAGTACTTCAGACGAGAGCGGGACGCTCAAGGTTTGACTACAAATCAAGAAGTACGCCTCTCCTTAACTATTACATTTACGTTTGGCGCATCCATCTTCAAAAGTTTTTAAAGAATTCATCATGTGCCCAAAATGCGTTGGTGTGTGCCCCACGCTCGCTTGACGTTGGCAATGCTCCTGCATCATACTCCCTTGATTGAAAATTTTCATAAGCTTTTGTCCATGAGCTCTCGCATGGTCTGTCCATGTTTTTGGATCTCTGCTTCATTTTCCTAGCTGGCATCTTCAACTAGATGTCCCTTCCACTTGACCAAGTATTCAAAGTATTTCTTTCTCCTGGTTTTCTTGCTAACTCTTTTGTCTAGTATGCTTTCCATCTGTGGCTTCTCTCCAACTGGCATCTGTTTAGTCCATTGAACCTCTGGTTGTTCATCACCTGCTTTTGCTTCCTTAGCTTTGTATGGGTACAAATATGAGATATTGAATATCGGAGAAATTCCAATCCCATCAGGTAATTCAATCTCATAATCATTTGCCCCAAATTTCTTCAAGACCTTACATGGTCCAATATTCTTCATCTTCAATTTGTTATATGTCCCCTTCAGGAACCTTTCCTTTCTCATATGTGCCAGAATTAAATCACCAACCTCAAATTGAAGTT
This sequence comes from Picea mariana, assembly GCA_032191745.1. Classification (NCBI taxonomy): domain Eukaryota; kingdom Viridiplantae; phylum Streptophyta; class Pinopsida; order Pinales; family Pinaceae; genus Picea; species Picea mariana. Next base: position 46,484 of record JASDQU010435783.1, read on the forward strand.
GTCTCCTGTGTTGATCTACTCTGCGCTTATACTCTTGGCTCAAGTTCTATAATCGCTCCTTCACCTAGCTGTGAAGTTCCTTCATTTCTTTGGAAAAATCCTCTGCACTAGCACTCCTTGTTGCATTCTGTTCTGAATCCCTCAGTTCAAATACTCCTCTTGGTTGCATCCCATAAACAATTTGGAATGGACTCTGCCCTATTCTTCTGTTGATTGAATCATTGTAAGCAAATTTGGCCTGTGGTAGAATATTGTCCTACTGATTGTGGTGTTCTGTCACCAAGCTCCTCAGCAAGTCTCCCAAATTTCGGTTCACAACTTTTGTCTGTCCATCCGTCTGCGGATGATAAGTTGAACTGAACGACAAGTTCGTTCCTAGAATTTTCCATAAGGTTCTCTAGAAGTGTCCCATGAACTTAGTGTCTTGATCCGAAACTATGCTCCTTGGTAAGCCGTGAAGTCGAATGACCTCTTTGAAAAATAGATTCGCAATGTGAGTTGCATCACTGGTTTTCTGACATGGAATGAAATGTGCCATTTTGGAAAATCTATCCACCACCACAAAGATTGAGTCAAACCCTCTTTGTGTTCTTGGCAACCCCAATATGAAGTCCATGCTGACTGCATCCCACGGCCTGTCAGGTATGGGTAATGGTTGATAAAAACCCGCATTCTGCCTCTTTCCTTTTGAATGTTGACAAATTCTGCATCTGTCCACGAATCTTTTGACGTCTGCTCCCATTCCTGGCCAATAATATGACTCATTTAGCTTTGAGAATGTCTTGTCATGACCGAAATGTATGGCCAATCCTCCACTGTGTTTCTCCAACAGATTCTCCCTCATGGAGCATTTTGGAATACAAAGCTGATTACCCTTGAATAACAATCCATCCTGGATCATGTACCCTATCCATTGGCTTCAGTCCCTGAGAATTGGATTCTCATCTGCTTCATACACCTCCTTAAAATATAGATCATCTTTGTACATGTCCCTAAGATCATCAAAACCCAGTGTTTTGACTTTGAACTCCTGCAACAACAAACATTTCCTGCTCAAAGCATCAACAAATTTGTTAGCAGTATCATAAATATGTTCAATCACAAAAGTGAAATTTTGCATATATTCAACCCATTTAACATGTCTTTGATTCAACTTCTCCTGTTGAGTCACAAATTGCAATGCATGATTATCACTTTATAAGACAAACTCTTTAGGAATTAATTAATGTCTCCATTTCTTCAATGCTTAGATAATAGCATAAAACTCCTTGTCATAAGTGGAGTATTTCACTTTCGCTTCATTCAGCTTCTCGTTGAAGTATGCTATCAGCCTGTCTTCTTGGCTCAAGACTGCTCCTATTGCAAATCCACTTGCATCACATTTTACCTTAAATGTCTTTTTGAATTCCGGAAACACCAAAATTGGTTGTTCCGTGATTTTATTCTTCAACAAATTGAATCTTTTCTTAGCCTCTTCTTTCCAGTGAAAAGACTTATGTCTCTTCTTCACTATGTCCATCATCGATGCACTAATTCCACTGAAATTCTTGATGAAATTCTGGTAGAAACTAGCCAATCCATGAAAACTTCTCACCTCAAATATACTCTTCGGTGATGGCCAATTCTTAATTACCTCCACCTTATCTGGATCCATCCTCAATTTGTCTGCAGAAATAAAAAAACCCAAATAAATGAGCTCTGTCTTCATGAATGAGGACTTCTTCATGTTTATCAGTAGCTTCTCTTGATGTAATCTCTTCATCACTGTAGCCAAATGTTTCAGATGCTCTGCCTCTGTTTTACTGAAAATTAGTATGTCATCCAGATACACAATGACAAATTTTCCGATGAAATCCTTCAGGAATTCGTTCATCAACCTCATGAAAGTACTTGGGGAATTTGTTAAGACAAATGGCATAACAAGACATTCATACAATCCTTTTTTATTCTTGAAGGTTGTCTTCCATTCATCACCTTCTCTCATATGAATCTGGTGATATCCACTTTTCAAATCAATCTTTGAGAAAAATTTGGCCCCACTTAAGAAATCCATCAAATCATCCATCCTTGGCAATGGAAATCTATACCTGATGGTTATGTTGTTAATTTCCCTTGAGTCAGTACACATCCTCCAGCCTCTATCTTTCTTTGGACTGAGTACTGTCGGAACAAAACATGGACTCAAGCTTTGTCTAACCAATCCTTTGTCCATTAAATCTTGGGCCTGTCTTTTGACCTCTTCATTCCCCTGCGACATTAATATGTACACTGCTTTGTTTGGTAAACTAGCTCCAGGTATGAGATCAATATGATGATTCACACTTCTAATCGGTGGCAACAAACGAGGTAGTTCATCCACTACTATGTCAGCAAACTCTTCCAGCAGTTCCTGAACCTCTTCTAGTAAATCATCTACCCTTGTGCTGGTTAAAACAATCTTTGGCTTCCTGACCACAATAAATTGTGGTTCCTCCTTCTTAACCTCTGTAAGAAGCTCCTTCCCACTCATGAGAAGTACAGTGTTGTTCAACTCCGGTTTTATTTCTTTATCTTTGATTGGCAATTGCATGTGAGTTCTTCCATTTTTCTCTAGGGTGTATGTGTTCATTCTCCCGTCATGAATCACATTCCTATCATACTACCATGGTCTACCTAGGAATAGATGACAAATATCCATAGGAATAACATCACATAGTATTTCATCTGTATACCCTCCTATTTTAAACTCAACTAAACATTGCTTAGTGACATTTACCTAATGTCCTTTTTGCAACCATGAAACTCTGTATGGGCTTGGATGTTCAATCGTCTCCAGCTCCAGCTTCTCTACCATCTCTATAGAAACGAGATTATCCGTGCTACCACTGTCCACAATGAATTTACATACCCTGTCCTTGGTTTTGCAAGCAGTCCGAAAAAGACTGTTCCTTTGCACTAGATACTTCACCTCCTTCTCCGGCGTTAAGAGAAATTTTTGCATCATCAGTGATATTCCGCCTTCAGCATCCTCTGTCTCAACATTTCACCTCTGTGCTTCGGCGATGTAAGTTTCACCACCTTCTTTATTTTTATCTGGACATTCATAAGATTTGTGTCCATCCTTTCCACATGTGAAGCATTTCACTACTCCACCTCTTTATCTTCCTCTACCTCTGGTACGAGGAAAAATGTTTGCGTCTGCATACTGACCTTTCTGCTCGGTATGCTTCCCTCTCTGCAAGATTCCACCTCTCTCAGTTTGACTCTGAGGTTTCTTCCAGTCCTCTTTTGGTTTCTGATTTCTATCCTGGGCAACTGATTTGCCTCTGGCTTGACTTCTTCCTCGGCCTCTTTGACCTTGTTTTCGGCTCAACTTCTCTTCATCTTTTAGAGCCATATGATAAGAAAATTCCACCGTTCGGATGGTCATCATGCTCATCTCATCCTGAATGTCGTATCTCAGACCATTCATGTACCTGGCAACTTTTTCATCATCACTTTCGTGATGACCTGCCCTGATGTTCAGCCTGTAGAATTCTTCAGTATATTCCTTTAGTGTCATCAGTTTCTGTCTCAAATTCTGTATTCTTTGAAACAGAGTAATCTAGTAATCCCTGGGAATGAATTTCACCTTCATCTTTGCGATCATCCTATCCCAAATTTTAATTTTTTGCTTGCCTTTACAACGCCTGTCAGCTTGTAGCTCATCCCACCACAATGTTGCATGTCCTTTTAGTCTTGTGACAGCCTGTTTGACCTTTTGGTCTTCCTCGACATCTTCATAGTCAAAATATGTGTCCAGAGCTCTAATCCAGTCTAGAAGCTCTTCGGCATACAGGTTTCCCTCGTACACTGGAATATTCATTTTTTCCTTAGCACCCATCTTTCCAACAGCCCTAATCAGGCGTTCGTTGGCTGCATCTTCTGCTGTGACCTCGTCTCCTTCATGTTCAACCTCATTTTCACTTTCAGAATCACTAAGATCCCCAACATCGACTGTGTGCCTCTGTGTTGTCTCCATGTCCTCAAGTCTGGCGCGTAGATCACGCATCTCTCTCTCCATGGCTGGATCAGGAATCTACCTACCCCTTCTTCTCGGCATTTCCCTATCCTCTGTTGGATCGGGTGTTTGTTTGTCTCTTCTTCTCGACGGCATGGTGACTCTTCCTTTTCCCTGCTACAAAAAGAAAAGAAAATCTTTATGTGCTCTGATACCAATTGATGCAGACCTTTCAGCCTTTGGGACCGAGACCCGCTTACAAGATCGTTCTATATGCCCTTCGAGCCGGATTGACTCTTTCGGATTCTCTGCTGAAATCCTCTTTCAAATCGATCCACAGGTTCTTTTTCGCGATTCGTGAGTTCGTGAGTCAGGAATTGTGACCCTTTCTCCTCAAATCCGCGATACCTAAGATTGAGAAATGGTTACGGCTTCTCTTTTCGTCAGCACCCTCTTATGCAACCGCCGACTAGGCTAAGCACTAACGCCTTTCGCCTCTCGTGCCTTCATGAGTTCAAAGGTTCAACCTTTGGCACCTTCTTTCCTGAACCTCCGAGAGGCGATATTTGAATTTTCTCCTCTTGTTCTCACTACTCGTGACTTCACAATTTGAAGGCTCGAACTTTCATTCCCTTATCTCCCGAGTCCCCGAGACGCGAGAGGTCAATAGGGTGTTGACTCCTCCAAATGCGTGACGTGTGTCTGGTTGATTATTTCCAAAGCCCACCATGTGGTTCTGCCACGTATCTCTTATGTGAAACCTCAGCACTTCGCGACTTCGCTTCTCGCGACTTTGGGACAAGATTCTCGATCTCTTACCCTCCAATATGCCGAAACGCGAAATTTCAACATGTCATCAACGTGGGTCCCACACGGAATCTCTAGCCTTTTTCAGAGTTTCGGACCTCGCGACTTCGCGAGTCTGGATGCTGTGCTCTTGGACCTCCAACCCACGAAACCCCGAAATGGTCAACGGAAGGTCTGACCTCTGTGTCAACGAGTATGCCACCTATCCATTCCCAGATGGATAGTCCTGATTCACTTCACAACTTCACCACTCACGAAGTTGAATGAACTCCCTTTCTGACCTCCAATGTCCGAGTCCCCGATACGAGTGATCTCGTGACAAGTGTCCTCCTTCTAGCAGATGGATCAAATTCCTTCGCTATTTTAGGACTTTGATTTTCGCGATTTCACGAGTCTCGTTACAAAGGTTTCGACCCTTCACCTTCTGAAATCCTGAGATGTGGTTTCGTGGGTGATCAAACGACCCTCGTTCATTCGGATCCTATGATTTGATTTTCTTGATCTTGCACTGGACAAATGCTGTCATAACTCCTCTGCTCCTCTGCGAGATCTGATGGCTTATGGAACTTAGCAAATCCTCCACGGAGGATTCTGACCGTCAAATTCCCCCTTGACAATTTTGGCGAAATGAACATGGTATCTTCACGAAAACTTGTCCGCCAGTAAACCAAAGTGGTTGCGCCTCCTTCCAATACTTCAAGGCACTAAACTTCCTGATCTTTCTCCAACTCTGAGTCTTAAAGAAGACTCCCGCACGCACTCCTTGCGGAGATTCCTTTGATTACTTCAAATAATTTGAAGTCCTTCGACTTTGTGCACTCCCTGCAGCAGTAGTCCTTCAACAATTTCTCAAGTTCGCTAACTCTGATAATTTACGTGCCTACGCACACCTTGCACGGCTCCTGTGCTCAACTTACACTTCTGCGAGAATGAGAACATTACTATCCCTCCTGAGCTTTCAGAGATGAACTCTGACTTCTGTCGACGCACCCCTTGCGGACAATTTCATTGCACTCCTTGCAGGAAAACTCTTGCTCAAATAGAGAAACAATTGAAACTCATTCTCTATTCTCCCTCTCTTAAGATTTTAGACATTAACATGAAATCATACATTCACACATCAAAGAAAATGCATAACAGGGAATAAACATCCATGAGCATAAAATTCATAATGCATACATAGAGAACAATTACGACACCATGAATTTGAATCGAAGCTCTTTCTATTAATTCAAATCTTTGTACATGGGTGTTTCAACTATAGCTCTTTGCTCTCTTCTCTATGCTCATAATGCTACTAATCTTGCTAATGTTACAAAGATACAAGTGAGGGTGTCTATATCCATTTTCCCTCTGGCTCCTGAAACTGTCAAATCTGAGAATTGAAAGCCACCTACTAACATTAACTAACATAAATGCTTTCTTATTCCTTCAGACGAGAGCGAGACGCTCAAGGTCTGACTACAAATCAAGAAGTATGCCTTTCCTTAACTATTACATTTACATTTGGTGCATCCATCTTCAAAAGTTTTTAAACAATTCATCATGTGCCCAAAATGCGTTGGTGTGTGCCCCACGCTCGCTTGACGTTGGCGATGCTCCTACATCACAAGTATACAATCACACAATCATTAAGAAAAGTCCTTAAAACCTCATTCATGACTCTCATGAATGTAGCAGGAGCATTACAAATCCCAAATGGAATTACCATCCATTCAAACAAATCTTTCTTTGTTTTGAAAGTTGTCTTCCATGTGTCTCCTTCAACAATCCTAATATGATGATATCCACTTCTCAAATCCAACTTAGTAAAATACTTAGCATCTTTCAATTGATCAAGCAAATCATCAATTCTAGGAAGAGCATAACAATTCTTTTCCGTAATGATGTTCAAGGATCTGAAATCTACACACATGCGCCATGTACCATCTTTCTTTAGAACTAAAACAATTGTTGACCCACATGGTGATGTTCTTGGCATGATAACCCCTTTGTCAATCAACTCCTGGATTTGTTTTTTAATTTCAGCATTCTCCATGACTGACATCCTATACATACCAATGCTTGGAAGAGGACAATCTTGCTGCAAATGTATCTCATGTTGGATACCCCTTTTTGGAGGCAATCCTTTTGGTTCCTGAAACATCTCATCATATTGGTTAACAACCTCATATAAATCAGATTTCAACTTTGCATCACAACCTTGGAAAGCTTCTTTTTCAACATTGTCTTTGGGTTTGATCATCAAGAGGATGAAAATCTTACTAGCATTGACTAATCTCTTCATTTGTCCTGCATTTACAAGTGACAAATTCAACTTCTTTGTATGTGCTCTAACAATGTAATCAACTCCATTTTTAAACAAATGATATGTGTTCTCATGACGATGAAATATGGCTCTCCTATCATATAAATATGGGCTTCCCAACACAATACCACAAATATCCAATGGAATAACATCAAGCTCTACCTCATCTATAAAGTTTGTAGTGATGGAAAATCTAAGTTTACACCTTCTTGTCACATGCAATTTGGCATTGTCACATATCCATCATAGAGGGTATGGTTTAGGATGTGGAGTAGTTTCTAATTTTAATTTCTTGATAGTTTCTTCAGATATGAGGTTTGCATGAGATACAGTATCAAAAAGAGTATCTATCTTGGTATTCTTTGAAATAACCCTTATGTGGAAAATCTCTATTCTTTCTTTTTCATGTTGAGTTTCATTGAGGCTACTACTACTTGAAGAACTATTACTTGCAATAGAATCCTTACCTTGATAACCCATGGTTGTAATTTTTGTTTCATCTCCCGAATCAGAACCTAAATCATGTTGTGTAGTTGAAATAGTCTTTGGTTTTCCTTTGTTTTTGAACTATTTTGGGTCTCTTTTCAAGATGAAGTTTCCAACAATGGTCTTCATCATGTATATCTTTTGAACAGTTTTTACATGTAATTTTTTCTCCCTATTTCCTGACTGAAGCATTCTTTCTTCCATTTGCCTTGAACTTCTTCTTTCCCTTGTCTCCATGAACAAATGGTTTCTTGTTGCTCTCTTGAGGTTCATTCCTCCCTCTTGCTTGCAAATGAGTTGCATGTACACAAACTTCATCTAGTCTTGTATGGTTAAACATAAGTATTGTGTGCCTCAAGTAGCTATGAAATCCTCCAATGTATTTAAGTAAAGTTTATTCAGAAGATAAATCTATACCCAAAATCAAATCTCTTCTTCTAAATTCTTGAGTGTAGTTTTGCACACTTTTCCCTTTATCTTGTCTAAAAAATTTCTAATCCATAATAGCTTTCTGCATGTATGCTAATGGATAAAATTGTCTTTTAAGTGCAACAATAAAATCATTCCAAGAGGATTAAATTGTCTTCATATCCTCTTGAGTTTTGGCTTCACACCAAATGAGTGTTTCACTTTTCAATCTAAGAGAAGCAAGTTGAATATTAGTTTCATCATCTTTGATTCTTTGTATCCTACATTACACTTCAATTTGACGAATCTAGCTATCCAATTTCTCAGCATTTACCTCTCCATTGTACATAGGCAATTCAAACTTAATATCAAGCTTAAGCAAAGGAGTTTGTGAAGGAATTTTACCATGTTCTTTTGGAGAATTTGGAGGTGGTTGTGAAATGGTAGAAGAAGTGGAAGATGGAGATGAAGGAGGTGGAATATCACCATTCCCTCTATTTCTTTTTGGAGTTTTATCACCACTATCTTCATTACCTCTTGTAGGATTTCAGCTTTCACCTTGCAACCTTGCATTTCTTTCTTCAAATAAAACTTTCACAATTTTTGTCATATCATAGAAAGATTTTCTGAAAGTATCATCTTCTGAAGTAAGAGTTTCGTGACTCTCCTCATGAGCCATACTTGATGAATATCTCCTTGAAGCTTGAAGTGATTGTATAGTTCTCCTTCTTGAAAGTTGAGAACTTGGCTCTACAAGTTGACCTTCTCCTCTTGTGAGATTCAAACTTGTAAGAATCAAAAAACAAACACTTGCAAACAATCAACCTTCAAAAACGTATGCTCTAATACCAACTTGATCTGAAAATGAAAAGTCTTGTGTCTCTTTAAAATTGCAAGTGTAAATTGTATGTGCTTGGGTAATAGGATCAAGTTACAAACACATAAATTTTAATGAGTTTCTACTTAATCATGAGCAGCATAAACATACATAACAACCATCAAATTAAACACATTAACACAACAAAATGATAAAGGAGTTCACCCCTCTCTTGGGCTACATCTCTTGGTCCAGCTTCCAATGGATCATTTTCAGTAATTCTCAAAGTGTTAAAAAGAGTTCTTTACAATGCTCATAATGAAAATAGATGGCTTCAATGGCTCCAGAATGTCCAAAAACCCCCAGTTGGGCTCTTCCTGCACATGGTTTGGTCAAAAACTAAGTAGGAATCACTTCCTGGAAGTTTCTCCCAATTCTTTGTTGTCTCTGCTCGCCAAAACGAAATTGTGTGTGATTAACCTAGCTCACGGGCATTTATTATCCCCAAAAACTCAACACGCGTTCCATCCCACAAATTCTGGAAAAATGTTGAATAGTTAGGGGGGAAAAATGACTTTTTTGATGGAGGTGTCGGTCACATGGCCCATGTGGCATGTCGTTGACCTAAAGTATAGTACCCGCTCGTTGGAACCTCCGTGCATATAGTCATATGACAAGTGTATATGTAACCAGGGCTATCCGTTAGAACCTCCACGCTCTAGGTCCTATGGTAAGATCGTATGGTCATAAGTGTAACCAAGGGTTGGGGCTAAGCCCTGACCCTTTCTCCACCCAACCAAACATTGAATCAAACTTAAATATTAATTGTAATGGATATGGTTAAGAACTAATGCATAGGTGGGTTGGTGGCCCGACCTATGCGGAGACTATGCCATGCCCAAGGTCCCGGATTCGACCCTTGCAGAATCCAACAACATTTTTACACCAACAAAATATAGGGTGCCATGTGGCGGCACCTGGATGGGCCACGTGAAACCTTCTCATTCGACCTTTTATATGCCACATGTCGACCATCCATTGGTTCAGGTAACACTTGCCACGTCAATTGCCAAATCACCACTTGCCACATGTCAGTATGGTACCATGCAACATCATCACCTGACAACTCAGAAATTCATGTCACCCTACCACATGTCAGTATAGTCACCTTACCATGTGTCAGTATGGTCTACATAGTCAGAAGTATGGACTGTACAGACTGTACAGTCAACAAAAAATTTTCTTATATGGTAAAGTGGAAAGAACGTGATATCTCTCGCATACAACATCCATTTGATCCCATTCAAGTTGCATTGGAATCATGAGAATGAGGCCTATGTACGTGATGCAGGAGCATCTCTCCACATCATCCAGCCAACCAGCCAGCCACGTCAGTGCGCATGCATTCAAAGATGAAAGGGAGGCACAACCTCATTTAATATTTGTAATGAATGTAAATTAAATGCTTAGACTGGTGAGCCATGGAAGCCCTGCCTTTGAGCAGGCATTAGGTAGATCGGCTGAGATCTAGATCCATATGCTAGACTAGACAACCATTGATGTAATTTATTAGAGTAGGTGAACCTGGAGGGAAGCACTCGATGAGCCCCTTAGGTAAAAGAGATTTGGAGATCTCATTTTGAAAAAAGGTTGTTGTAGATGAGAAGAGTTGAGGAGAGCCAGAGAGAGCTCAGGAACACCATTGTAAATTTAGGCATTTGCCATTGTTAATATAACAGAGCAGTTTTTCCTGCATGATATTCTGTGTTATATGGATGCTTGTGTGTGTGTTCCCTCGTATGTTGTGAATGTGTGTGTTAGTGCATTTGCAGGGAGTTTGTGTGATTTCAGGTGAGGGTCTTTGAGGTTTCATGCCAGGAGGGCGTGACAGAGTATTGCGGACTCTGAATACTGGTGCATAGAGGATGCACTTCTGAACTTTGTGGAGTCAGACAAAGACGTGTTGTGGCACAGGAGTGAAGTCAACAACTCAGGAGGAAGACCTCAAGGTTGTTGAATACCTTGGAGGCAAGGCTGTGTAGGAGAAACACAGTTGCAGACAGAATTATGTTGTGGATTCTGTAAAGCTCTGCCAAGTGGGCATTGAGCATATGCACAAGGTGCAGTTGGAGGAAGAAATTTGCTGTCAATTCAGAGGGAAGAATAAGAATCACTAAGGATTCTGAGAGCTCTGCCAAGTGGGCATTGAGCAAGTGCATAGATGCACAGAGAAGAACATAATTGTTGAATGTTCTGTGGAGAAGATACTCCGCCAGGAGGGCGTCAAGGAAGTGTACAGATTGGCAGAGAAGTGAAGAGGACTCTTTGAGTTCTGTGATTTTGAACAAGAGTCCACAGAGGGATCTTCATATAGGGTTACTGAATACCCAGAAGGCTCAGCAAGGAGTTGCTGAAGGAGGAGGAAAATCTCAGGGAAGAGACTGCTTTCACACACAAAGTCAAGCTGCAAGGAGTGCAGAGACTGGAGAACTCACTGGAGGAGTTTAGAGTTTATAAAAGCTCAGGAAGAACATCATTCTTATACGCGCAACGAAGCTCAGGGTTGAGGAGTTCACAGAAGAAGGAATCTAAGGTCGAAGCCTTCGAGAACATGAAATTCTTCCAATTCTGGGATGAAAGCGTAGAAACCTAGAAGGGGCAACGAGAACCGTTGGATCGGCGGAGAAGGAAGAGATCTGGACCATTGATTTCCACATCTAGGAGGAGCTCAGGAGGAGCCTACAGGAGGAGGAGACCGACAGCCGTCGCATCTCACATAGAAATCTCGTCATCCGTTGGATTAGGAGAAGGTGCACAGAGGTTAGGCCTCAGGAGGAGCGCAGAGAGGGAGAATTGATCTGAGTCGTCAGATCTGGAGCAGATACCCGACAGCCGTCAGATTGGACAGGAGCTGTACGAGGTTTATCCATCGGGATAGCAACCATTGGGAAATTGGCATTCCCGTGGACAAGAGGTCGGGTAAATCCAGGTTGAAAACCCCGGTATAATCTGAGTCGTCCGTTCAAGAGGGACAGGTGTTAGAGATCGAGCGGGAGTCGGCATAGCAGTCATCGGGATATCGGAGATCCCAGGAGCAAAGGGTTTGTGCAATTCAGAATCGCAAAATGTGATTTCCTGATAAGGTATAGGAGCGTGTGGGCCATATAGGAGTCAACGAGGAGGACAGGTGGCATATTTTCACTACGGGTGAAAGGACTGTTGACAGGTCAAAGTCCGTGAGCCATCGGAGGATCGGGGATCAGAGAATCACGAGATCAAAGGGCGCATGCATATTGACATCGCGAACCCCGAAACCTCAATGGGAAACTATATGGTTGTGGTCATATGGTAAGTGGTCACATAGACCATAGTATAGCCAGGAGGGTCTAGAGCTGACAAGGAAGGGCGCATCGGATAATCGGTAGTCGGGAGTTCAAGCGAGCAGAGACTCTCGACCTCGGGCATTAGGAAATCCCGAACCTCGAAATTTAACGTCGGGGAAATTGTTCACAGTTCATGCAGAGGTCGTGAGGAAAGAATAAAGGACCTGTGGACTGGTTTAGATCTTCATGGAGATTCCATTAGGGGAATCCAAGGAGCCACTTGTGGTTTGACGACAACGTGACATCTCCTACGCCTGTCCACATGATCATTCAATTTCTAGGTGAGCCTAAGCAGCTCCTTGGATTCCCCTAATGGAATCTCCGTGAAGATCTAACCCAGTCCACAGGTCCTTTCTTCTTTCCTCATGGCCTCTGCATGAACCGTGAACAATTTCCCCAACGTTAAATTTTGGGGTTCGGGATTTCCTAATGCCCGAGGTCGAGAGTCTTTGCTCGCTTGAACTCCCGACTACCAATTCTCCGATGTGCCCTTCCTTGTCACCTCTAACCCCTCCTGGCTATACTATGTTCTATGTGACCACTTACCATATGAGCACAACCATATAGTTTCCCATCGGGGTTTCGGGGTTTGCGATGTCAATATGCATGCGCCCTTTGAACTCGCGATTCTCCGATCCCCGATCCTCTGATGGCTCACGACCTTTGACCTGTCAATGGTCCTTTCACCCATCGTGAAAATCTGCCACCTGTCCTCCTCGCTGACTCCTGTATGGCCCACACGCTCTTATACCTTATCGAGAAATTGCGTTTCACGATTCTGAATTGCACAAACCCTTTGCTCCCAGGATATCCGATATCCCGATGACTGTTATGCCGACTCTCTCTCGATCTCTAACACCTGTCCCTCTTGAACGAATGGCTCAGATTATACCGGGGTTTTCAACCTGGATTTCCTCAACCTCTTGTCCACGGGAATGTCGATTTCCCGATGGCTGCTATCCCAATAGCTAAACCTCGTATAGCTCCTGTCCAATCCCATGGTTGTCGGGTACCTGCTCCAGATCTGACGACTCAAATCAATTCTCCCTCTCTGCGCTCCTCCTGAGGCTTAACCTCTGTGCACCTTCTCCTGATCCAACGGATGACGGGATTTCTATGTGAGATCCGACGGCTGTCGGTCTCCTCCTCTTGTAGGCTCCTCCTGAGCTCCTCCTAGACGTGGAAATCAACAGTCCAGATCTCTTCCTTCTCCGCCGATCTGACGGTTCTCGTTGCCCCTTCTGGGCTTCTACGCTTTCATCCCAGACTTGGAAGAATTTCATGTTCTCGAAGGCTTCGACCTTAGCTTCTTTCTTCTGCGAACTCCTCAAACCTGAGCTTCACTGCGCATATAAGAATGATGTTACTCCTGAGATTTTATAAACTCCGAACTCCTCCAGCGAGTTCTCCAGTCTATGCACTCCTTGTAGCTTGACTCTGTGCATGAAAGCACTCTCTTTCCTGAGCTTTTCCTCCTGCTCCAGCAACTCCTTGTTGAGCCTTCTGGGTATTCAGTAACCCTATATGAAGATCCCTCTATGGATTCTTCTTCAAAATCACAGAACTCAAAGAGTCCTCTTCACTTCTCTGCCAATCTGCACACTTCCTCGATGCCCTCCTGGCGGAGTATCTTCTCCATAGAACGTTCAACAATTCTGTTCTTCTTTGTGCATATATGCACTTTCTCAATGCCCACTTAGCAGAGCTCTTAGAATCCTCAGTGATTCTGATTCTTCCCTCTGAATCACAGCGGAGTTCTTCCTCCAACTGCACCTTGTGCATATGCTCAATGCCCACTTGGCAGAGCTCTACAGAATTCACAGCAGAATTCTGTTTGCAACTGTGTTTCTCCTACACAGCCTTGCCTCCAAGGTATTTAGCAACCTTGAGGTCTTCCTCCTAAGTTCTTGACTTCAGTCCTGTGCCACAGCACGTCTTTGTCTGACTCCGCAGAGTTCAGAAGTGCATCATCTGTGCACCAGTATTCAGAGTCCACAGTACTCTGTCACGCCCTCCTGGCATGAAACCTCAAAGACCCTCACCTAAAATCACACAAACTCCCTGCAAATGCACTAACACACACATTCACAACATATGAGGAAACACACACATAGGCATCCATATAACACATAATATCATGCAGGAAAAACTGCTCTGTTATATTAACAATGGAAAATGCCTGAATTTACAATGGTGTTCCTGAGCTCTCTCTGGCTCTCTTCAACTCTGCTCATCTACAACAACCTTTTTTCAAAATGAGATCTCCAAATCTCTTTTACCTGAGGGGCTCATCGAGCACTTCCCTCCAAGTTCACCTACTCTAATAAATTACATCAATGGTTGTCTAGTCCAACATCTAGATCTAGATATCAGTCGATCTTGGCATTAAAGCCGATCTACCTAACGCCTTCTCAAAGGCACGGCTTCCATGGCTCACCAGTATAAGAATTTAATTTACATTCATTACAAATATTAAATGAGGTTGCACCTCTCTTTCATCCTTGAATGCATGCGCGCTGACGTGGCTGGCTGGCTGGCTGGCTGATGTGGAGAGATGCTCCTGCATCAGTACGAGTTTGTTTTCAAGAAATTCCTAGCACTTTGAGTTTTGAGCATATTTTGAGTCCCTAGATCAATCAGGTGAAAGAATTGCAATATTATCCTAGCTTCTTCCCTGAGAGATATGTTCAGGATCTTGAGAAACCCAGTTCTATAGAAGAAATTAAACTAGTACTAAATATTTTTTCCAAGGACAACAACCCTGGATTGGACGGTTGGACGGTGGAATTTTTTCTCATGTTCTTTGATTTGATAAGGATTGATGTTCTAGAAGTAGTGGAGGATTCAAGGATATCTGAATTGATGGTATGTTCATTAAACTCGAACTTTATATCTCTTCTACCTAAGGTGGACAAGACTTCTATCTTTGGGGACTTCAGGCCTATTTCCCTTTGCAATCTTGCATACAAAATCATTGCAAAGATCATAGCAATCAGATTGAAGCCATATCTTTCTAAGTCCTTATATTTGCAACATTTTAGTTTCTTAAAGGGGAGGCAGAACTTGGATTTTGTAGGAGTAGCACAAGATTTCTTACACAACATAAAATCCAAAAAATTGAAATCCTTAGTATTAAAACTAGATCTCTAGAAGGCTTATGATTGTGTTAATTAGGATTTCCTCAGGATAATCCTATTGAAGAGTAGTATTGGACTAATGCTGACAAAATGGATCATGAGTTGTGTAAACACAACATCCTTTTCAATTATGGTTAATGGTGGGCCTAACTCATTCTTCAAAAGTGGTCGTGGGCTAAGACAAGCTTGCTCTTTATCACCTTTACTTTTTAGTCTAGTTATGGAGGGTCTCAGTTTAATGCTCAAGCAGGAACAAGAAGATGATCAAACATCGGGGGTTAAGACCTCAAGACTACTTAAAATTATTCTCTTACTATTCATGGATGATGTCTTGATCATGACCAAAGCCTTGGTTTCATATAGAGAGGTGATAGATTATGTTCCTTCCTTATTTTGTAGAGCGTCAGGTCTAATCATAAATCCTCACAAATATTCATTGCATTATTCAGGTATTGAGGGTTATGAACTAGATGTTTTCAAAGCTATTTTTCCCTATAAATTTGTTGACTTGGATGTAAGTTTTCGATACCTTGGCTTTTACCTCAAGCTTGAAAATTATCAAGCAGAGGACAAGATGGATTCTACAAAAAATTGAAAGAAGGATCAGGATTTGGTATCATCACTAGTTGTCTTTGGGTGGGAGGTATGTTCTTGTCAAAGTGGTTTTAGAAAATTTACCAATGTTCTGGCTGGTGGTTGCAAACATTCCAATTTATGTTCTCTCTAGGATCAAAAAAATGATGTTCAAGTTTATGTGGTCGAGCTATGGGGATTCTGAATGAATTCATCTTTTCAAATGGGAATACCTTGCAAAACCTAAAGCTTACGGTAGTTGGGGGTTTAATAATATGACTTGGTTCAATAGAGCATTGGCCGCTAACACTTTATGGAGTTATCTAATGAAGGATGGTATTTGGAATAGGGTGATAATGGAAAAGTATCTTCCTTTCTCCTTGATGGTTTCTTGGCTCAAAAGACCCTCGGGGAGCGCTCACAAAGTCTCCAACACCTGGAGATGACTACTCAAATATTTTCATGTGGTGGCACATTGGATAGCCTAGAAGCCAGGATCTGGAATGACCATCTGACTTGGAGAATACTCAATTATTGGGATGGGAAAGAGTTCCTTTTTATCTAGTTGTCTCATTGACTCTCTCATGTTGAGGGGCTTCCACTTTATTTATCAAATGGCAGAATTGGTTAGGCAAGGTGTTTTCATGACACAGTGGAAATTTGCCTTGGAGATGGGCTAATTGGTTGGTTCAGAGGCAACATAATGGGAATGTTTTTGTAGAGCCCTAGATCATGAAGGTATTTTTCTGTCAGATTCTCTGGATGAGTTATTTTGTACAGGGAGAAATTCCTCGGGTTCCATCACAACATAAAATTCCTATGATGCCATAGATTAGAATATCTAGACTCATAGTGATAGATGGTGGCACAGCTCTTTATGGAAGTGGGAATTGGATCAAAAGCTCAAAATCTTCACATGGTTGTTGATGGAGAACATGATCCTCACTTGGGATAATTTGCAAATAAGAAGGCATCAGGGTCTGGGCATATGTGCTCTCTATCATCAAGATTTTTAATAAACCCTTCACTTGATGATACATTGCATATTTTCTCAACATGTTTGGACAAAGTTGCTAGAAGCACTTAAGATAAACTCTTGTTGTCTAGAATGTTTGGAATCTGCAAAAGATATTTAAGGATTGGTGTCTAATGCATCCTCTTTGGCACATGCCCTCCATTATTTTCTGGAAAATCTGGTTGGAAAGAAACTCAACAGTTTTTTAGGAAGGTCAGGCATCTACAAGCTCGATGATCCAAAGGATGATGGGCTAGTTAGGGAGAAAAAAATGAGAAAAGGAAACCCCCCATTAAATATAAAACTATTCCTTTGATATTAATTGGAATATCAACAGGCTAGTTTGATGAGGTTGCACAAAGATATGGCTAGATTAGCAAAGCGGGGGGAGTTATCAAGGTAAATAATCATACAAAGTACATGTGGATCTTGAGTTGTGGTCTAGGAACAAACACTAGAGAATAAATTTTGGGAGTGTGGGAACTGTTATCCTTGGATATTCTCTTGCATATGTATGATCTTCAGGTGGTCAGTGACTCGAAGATTATAATAGACTAGTTGAATCGAATATGCAACCTCTAGGTCTTGGGTTTGGATTTTTGGAAAGATCGGATCAAGGCCCTCTTTTCACAATTCTCGGCTTTAGATTTCTTGCATACTTATAGAGACTTTAACCAGGAGAAAGATGAGCTATGCAAACAATCTTTGGAACTTATGGAAGGAAGATTAACACATTGTCAGATGGAGGATGGGCTTGTGGGTCCATCTTTGTTCATATACATTTATTGATGGATTTTTGTATTTACTACTATGCAGAATTAAGTTTTTTGATGGTACTCAGATATCATGAGTGTTGTTTGGTTTGGAATTTTGTACTATGTTCGTAGCATTTTAAGTCTTATGTAGATAGGTTCACTTTTGTCATTTCCTAGGTGAAGGTGCAGTGTTTTGTGGATACTCCATAGATCGTCTTGCATGACTATAATTATAGTTTGTATCTTGTTTTTGGGCAGACTGTAATCACTTCGATGAAATAGTGTAGTGCAAAAAGACATTATATATATATAATATATAAGAGCAATTTTTATTTTGAAAAAAAAAGGTGGAAATGAAAACATAGGATTCCATAAAAACTAGAGTTGTCACGTTATTTAAACATCATAAATTGAGGAAAGCTTACATTTTTTCCAAATTATTTGATGCTCTTGATATTTAGATTAACTAAATTAAGCCCAATCTGATCAAGAAGAATTTGTAATTGTACCTAATGTAATACATGGAAATTTTAGAACTAAATATCTCTATGGCATAGAAGTGATTATTAGATTCTAGAATGGATCCTACAATTGAGTAGATTTTGGAATGTGAAAACAATTTGTTGTTGTTATTAAATGTATAATTGAATTTTGTGATTAATTGTGTGAGCATACACAATTTATTTAAATGTTGCTTTAAAGTCTATTAAAAATTTCGAGCATTATCTTATAAGGATTTTTAACTATATAAATTGTTTATTTATTTATCGTTTAAATTATTTGGCAAGGGATTGAAATTTGAAGGTTAAAGTTTTCACAAAATATAAAAATAGAGTTAATTATGAAAGAAATGATGTTAAGAAAAATAGGGAAAAAACCATAATGGATTAAACTTTTAAAGGAATAATGGAAGCAACTATTAAAATAACTTAGGAAGGTTTCAGCATAAGTATACTCAGGAATAGAGATATTGTCAACCAAATTGGAATTTTATCTCTCATTATAGAGAGTGGAGAACTTGTTGGTTAGGACCCTCCACCCAACGATGCATGACACGAATAGCCACTTCACACCCTCCACCCAATGATCCATGACACCAATAGCCACTTAACACCTACCTTTATCATCTCAAAGCACATCGACTAGCATGCCACTATCATGTCACATCTTACTAAATAGAATAAAATTTCGTTGACAAACAAACCCAAAATAAGTAAATTATGTTTTTTATTTTTCTTGGCTACCTAGTTGTTGAATTAACTTGTCTCGGGAGGGAATTGTTAAGGATAAGGATTTACAAGATTGGAGTGTTCACATGATATCACCAGTTAGTAAGAGATTGTTCTAAGGAGAGAGTTGAAGAGCCAATACAACATGTCCCACTAAATTTTCCATTGATAGAAATGGCCTGAACACATAGGTCGAGTTATGAAAGAAGATTGTAATGTGAGAGGAAATAGCCATGCATAGATTTGGGAGAAGATGATGGGTGAATTCATGGCATCTCCCACCATTGACAATGATAAGAGAGGGAATTGGTGTGGGAAGATTATGAAGAATTAACTAGTGTCCAATGGATTTGGATGGATAAGAGGGTTTGACATGTCAAATCAAAACATAACATAAACTTTATAAGAGGGAAATACCTTTTACAAACACCTTTTACAATTTAGTTATGAAAAATATATTTCAATTATTTTAATTCATTAAACATAATTTTATTTAGTAATTACATTTTAAGTTAATATATTTTTTAAATTTAACATATATATATATTACTAATCTTCTAATTTTTTAACTCAACAAAATAAAAATACGGTGATCTTGGAAAGCTTTTCTTAATATTTTTCGAGCATAGAAACAAAATTCTAAAGAATTGAAGAAATCCAAGTGGACGTTCTTCTTCTTCTTCTTTTGCTTTTACTTCATCATCATCATCATCATCATTATCATCATCATCATCATCATCAAATCAATGATTTTGGTCTCAAAGCATGTAGGAACCATTTTAAATTGAATAAATTACATGTATCAATAAATTAGATTGCAATTGGAATATTTTAGGGAATATTTTAGTGTGTTAAATTAGGCAATACGAAAATAAAAAAAATCAAACTAAAATTAAGGTGATTACAAATTAAAAACAAAAACAAAACCATAAAATGTTTAACCATATAATTGAAGTAATCTCTTACCTTCTTAAGGTCCGATAGAAACAAAAACAAAACCATAAAATGCTTAACCTTATTAATAAAATTAAAATATGAACTATCTTTTACCTTTACTAATAAAAAGATAAATACTTACTATAAATTATAAATAATTACCATAAGATAAATTTAAATTATAAAAAATTACACTAAATTAAAAGAATTACAAAATATAAATACGGTTGTTTCAAATTTGTGCAGAAGTGTTCTACGTGGTTATAGGAGATTTGACAAGTTAAGCCCAGAGGGCTAGAAGATAAAAGAACATTTTTTACCATATAGGCCCTTCAAATTGCACTTTTCGAGAACGGATGGAACATCCAATCCTACCTTCAGGAGCTTTAAGTTATCATAGAATGCACGCAAATGCCTCTTTAAGACGTTCCAAACATTTCATTGATGGCTGGTGGGATTGCTGACTAGCTTGCTTGCTTTTATAATCTATATATTTTTACAAATTTTGCAGTATTGAAAATCCAAATAATTAATGTCCCAGTCATTGGCATTGTAACTGGGTACTGCAAGTGTTTAGACACTGTCATGTTTGTGATTTTGTATGATTTTCAACCTTCCTTGGCAGCTTTTTCTATGATTCCATAGGAGCATTGCAGTTCACTCTTAGAAATGAAATGAATTCATGGGAAAGGCATTTGAAGGAGACTACAGGGAGAGAGAAATGGATAAAGAATTCCAGTGGAATTGAGCTTTTCTATATAACTTAGAGATCTAGGATCTCGGTTTTAAAAATTTGAGTAGAAGAATTATAATGGAATTGCGCTAATTGCAAAACTGAGAATTCATATATCTATATTCTATATTCTAACAATTTGAGTGGAAGGATTCCTACATCTCTAGAGAATTTCAAAGAGATGGTGTCTTTAAGGTGTTTGACAACAAATTTAGAGGAACAATCATGAGGATATTGACAAGTGTGTTAATCTAATAATGTTAGATTTATCCAAAAAACTAGTTGGATGGAATGATTCCCACATCTTTATAGATTTGTGCACAATAAAGTTGTATCAAGTTGTTTGAAAACAAACTTAGTGGACATCTTCTAGTTATGTTGAATGTTCTCTCTACTCAATACCCTAAATCTTTTCAAGGGTTACAAGTTTTTAGTGTTGGTTATAATAATCTCCAAGGTGGTATTTCTAAATGGATAACAAATCTCTCTTAATTATAGTTGTTGGTTTTATCCAATAATAAATTAAGTGGAAGAATACCACATGATATGAAGAGACTCCTAGGATTTCAAATCCTTAAGTCTTCTCAACTTAGTGGTGATACATTATAGGAGGAAGTGTTGGTTGACATTAAAGACTTTGAGAATTCTCTAACATATGTGATACTGATGAACACCATATTTGACTTGGTTGGCAATAATTTCATTGGAGAAATACTGCAAAGCATGGGAAGTTTGAGTGCCTTGCAATTGTTGAATTTATCTAGAAATTGATTGGAGGGGAAAATGCATGCATCTCTCAGTGAGATATCTACTTTAGAAAAATTAGACTTTGATAAAAATAATTTGACTCGAGAGACCTCAAGAACTCTCTAAATTAACCAAGTTGACATTTTATGAATGTATTATATAACAAAGTCTGTGGGAGAATCCCAAAAGAAACATAATTTGACACTTTCAATACAACTTCATTTCAAAGGAACAAGTGCATATGTGGTTATCCTTTACAAGCATGCAATGAAACAAAAAAAGAAAAAGAAAAAAAGAGAGGAGATAGAGCTTGTGCAAATGTTAGTAAAGTTCAACGATAACTAGATCATGTGGATGAACATGTCTTATTAATATCTTATTAATTGCATTAGGGTTAGGAGTAGGAATTGGATTTGGTGGAGTTGTAACATTGGTAATCATGTGAGATAAAACCTTGCATTGGATAGTACCTCCAAACATAAAACTATTCTATAAAGTGTGTATAGATTCCATGAATGACCTCAACTTTTATCCACCCACAAACATTATTATCATAATGTGTACTAAAAATTAAAATAATATATAATATTATTATGAATAAATAAATATGTAAAATATATATATTTAATTTAGAAAAAGAGATTTCCTTTTATATTTTCACTTTTCCTTATTTTTTATTTTCATTTTCCTATCTATATTTTACACATATATTAAAAATAAAATCAATATATTTTACAATTTTCCTCTTCACCTTTTACTTCTTAATTTGCACATGTTTTAAGAATTTTGAGTATTGTGCACAATGGAGTAACATATGTGCTAGTATAACAAACACCATATTTGACTTGTGTAACAATAATTTCATTGGATAAATACCTCCAAGCATGGGAAGTTTGAGTGTCTTGCAATTATTGAATTTATCTAGAAATTGATTGGAGGGGAAAATTCATGCATTTATTAGTGAGATATCTACTTTAAAGAAATTATACTTAGCTAAAAATAATTTGAATGGAAAGACTTCAAGAACTCTCTAAATTAACCAAGTTAACATTTTATGAATATATTATATAACAAATTATGTAAGCGAATCTCAAACTGAACACAATTTGACACTTTCAATACAACTTCATTTCAAAGGAACAAGTGCCTATACCATTATCCTGCAATGAAACAAAAAAAAGGAGAACAAATGAAGCTTGTGCAAATGTTAGTAAAAGTCATGGATGGCTATTGGATTTGGTGGAATTGTAACATGGGTAATCATGTAAAATAAACCCTGGAATTGGACGATACCTCCGAACATAAAACTATTATATAGTGTGTACAGATTCCATGAATAAATGACCTAAACTTTTGTCCACCCATAACATTATTATCATAGTGTGTATTAAAAATTAAAATAATATATAATAATATTTTGAATAAACACAGTACAGATTCCATGAATAAATGACCTAAACTTTTGTCCACCCATAACATTATTATCATAGTGTGTATTAAAAATTAAAATAATATATAATAA
Organism: Picea mariana; assembly: GCA_032191745.1. Taxonomy (NCBI): domain Eukaryota; kingdom Viridiplantae; phylum Streptophyta; class Pinopsida; order Pinales; family Pinaceae; genus Picea; species Picea mariana. The sequence goes on from JASDQU010435783.1 coordinate 69,319, forward strand.
TATTTTGAATAAACACATAACATTATTATCATAGTGTGTTTTAAAAATTAAAATAATATATAATAATATTATGAATAAACAAATACATGAAAAAATGATATATTCAATGAGTACCATTAAAAAAAAAGTGATTAGCTTTTATATTTTATATTTCTTTAGTTTTAATTTTATATTTATATTTTTCTATTTACTTTATATTTTGCACATATATTAAAAATAAAATCATTATATTTTACAATTTTCCTCTTCATTTTTTACTTCTCAGTTTCCAATGTTGGGGATTTATACAAATTTCGAAATAAATGTTCTTGGTTGAGAATGAAGTTAAAAATCAACCCATTCTCCTCAATAATTTCTCCTGAGATCTAGACACATTTTCTCAATTATTAGTCCTTGTCTTCGGCTAGGGACTATAGCATTTTTTTGGCGATCAACGATCATTGACGGCCTATTAATGGGTGCATTTTGTTTTATTAGTTGGTGTATTTTGGAGTTTTTTAGAAGATTTAGCAGTGTTATGAAAAACAAGTTTATTATTTTTATTATTTTGGAAAACATATACGATTTTTCTATTTTTCAATTTGGTAATTTGAATTTTTTGATTGGGTCAGGGGTTGTGATGTGACTTAATTAACCTTGGTATGTTGAAATTTTAATCACTATTTGTCAGAAATTACAAATCATTTAAAAATTCAAAATTCAAAAAATATCCACGTATTCTAATTGTTGCAATCGAGAAGGAATTTTTGCATTCAAGTTCACTGCAGTGTGGCTATCTGCATCCACACTCTACAAAAAATAGGCTACCACTTATTTCATTTGTTGCAGAAGAAAACCATGTCTCTACAACAGAGGAGGCACCATGGGAGGGTTTTGTAACCGAGTGCCTCATTTCGAGTATTGTACTACTCTTGGCCTCTCAAATCCCCGTTTGGAGTATTGTACTACTCTGGAGAGACTCAACCTTCCTAATTTATCCTCAGCATTATTGAAGTTCACAGAGTCTTCCATGGGAATTAGGGTCACGAGAGGAATAACATATTACATCCATTGAGATTCATTGATATTTGAACCTCGACTGGGAGAATAAGATATTTGAATCTAGATTGGGAGAAAACAATATTTTAAGCTCTACTTTGAACATTCATAACCTTAATGTGAAACAAGTAAATATATAATTTTTCGTACCTAACACTTTCTTCAAAATCTAATGCAAATATTAGAGTACAATACATTGCATTACAATTTCTTACCTTATAGTTCTCGTGTTATCTGTCTAAATCCCTCACTAGACTACAAAACTATAACTCTACAGGAAGTCTTCCTCCTGTACAAAACTATAACTCTACAGGAAGTCTTCCTCCTGTACAAAATTGTAAAAAAAAAGGATTCTCGTGTGGCCTGTCGGAAGCCCTCAGTAGCTGTAACTATAACTCTACAGGAAGTCTTTCTCCTATACAAAACTATAAAAAAAAATGGCTCAGGTTACCTAGATATGATTCTACATTGTCAACATACTGGTAAAAAAAATGGCTTACGTTACCTGGATATGATTCTCCATTGTGAGCACATTGGTGCCTTTATGTACTAACTACACCATTGAGTTGAAGAGAATCCATCCAAGTTCATATGGCTCATAACAACTAGTTCATGGATTCACCAATCTAGACTCAATCCCTTTGCTCATGCCCTCCATAAACCTTCTAAATCTGTCCTCTCCCTGTGGATGAGAGGAGCCTATTGATTAAGGTTGGTTGTCATTGATGTCAACCCTTGAAGAAAGTTCGGTAGCAAATTCCAGTAGCACAAAGGTTTGGGTAATGGACCCAAGGTTGTTTCATGTATAATGGTATGATTTTTAATATATTTGAAGGTAATACTATTCTATATGGATAGTACATTTCATGCCATTTCTGGTGGTATGTGGAAAGTCACATAACTCCTCACGGTTTGAGAGTTATGGCCTTACGAAGTTGGAGGACCCTCATATGTTGGCTTGAAGCCCCAAAAGGTCAAAGAAGTCAAAGAGCTTGCAAAGAATAAAT
>JASDQU010435783.1:71425-99907 GCA_032191745.1 Picea mariana
AGTGACAAAATCAAAGAAGATTATTTAAATGATAAAGTGAGGTGACAAAGTCAAGGAGGAGTATTTAAATGATAAAGTAATGGAGAACTTTCTAATTATGGAAAGTGGTTAACCCTAAAAATGATGAAAATAGGTTAATTGACCTATAAATGGGTTAAGTGACCTATAAATAGGTTAAGTCACCTATAAATGGGTTAAGTCACCTAGAAATAGGTTAAGTGACATAGAAATGGGTTGAGTGACCTAGAAGATGGAGAGTATAAATAAGAGGCAAGGCTCTCTCATTTTACATAACACTTGAGAATATTTAATATCTATTGGTGAATGAGGTAACCAAAGGATATCTAAGCCAAATTTCAGAGGGAAGGTGAAGAAAAGAGGGCCGGAATTCAAGGGAGGATAAATTCTTTTGATGGTGCTTTCTAAGGTATGTTATTTACAGGTCATCTCACCATTTCCGGAATAAAAAAAAAATTATAATGATTCAGACCGTGGGATTGATAGGACATTGAGGAAACATATCCAAGTATCTGTGGTAATAAATTCATCTTGTGGGTTTTTGTATTTTTGGAGTTACACTACGTGGAAAATAAGGTTTCTAGATAGTCCCGAAACTAGTCTAAAACAGGTGTTTCGGGTAAAAACGTCATAACTTCTTCATAACAGATCCAAATTCAGTACGAAAAAATGTTTTGGTTAGAGTACAGTATGTAGTATGTTTTGTAATAGTTTCAGATCGATTCAACAAATATTATGTGTGGGGCACGCTCTACAAGGTCGCTCTCTAGAATAAGCCAGAATTCAACAAGGTATGTCATTTTGCTATAACTCTTTTTTTGAGAGGTTCCAAGTAGTGAAACTTGGAGGAATTGCACAAAACACACTGACTAACATTGTGTATTAGTTTCAAATTATTAGTTTTAGATCTTTATTCATTACAGGTACATAGTTATGATTATTTCAAGTTTGGATTGTTGACTAATCCAAAACTAGTCATGTGAGACTAAAGAAAAGTTTGATGAAAATGTCAGTCTCTTGTTGTTAAAGTTAAGGAAGGTTTGCAGTTATGTGATCATATACACCAGGTCTATTACAGAGTTACAAATCATATTTGGATGGTGATATTGATGAGGGCTTTTGGTTGAGGTACATGTTGGGTACATGCTTGAGACAAGTAGTTGATCAGTTGGAACATACATGAGGTGTATATTTGATGATGTTGGTACATATTGATGAGTCATAGTTGATGAGTAGTTGAAAAATGATTTGTACATACTTGGTACATGGTTGGATGCACTTGTTTATGGTACAAGTTTATTACAGGTTGTTTGGTACAGGTTGGTGCATGGTTGATGCACTTGTTTATGGTACATGTTGATTACAGGTTGAGGTACAGGTTGATGCATGGTTTAAATTTATTGGTATAGGTTTACAGTGGTATATCTCATAGTGATAGTGTAACAATGGTTCCATCATTCTACTTCTACTTCAGGGCAGTTGGACGGGGCAAGGAGAGGTGGTTGTAGCCACCTTCCAGTTGTAGCCGAAGAACATAGGGGGTTGTAGCCTCCTTCTGTTTGTATCCAAAGAATAGGGGAGTTGGAGATTCCTTCAGGTTGTAGCCTGAGAAACAAGGGGGTTGGAGCCTCCTTCTAGTTGCAGCTGGAAAACAAAGGAAGTTGGTGCTTCCAATGAATGTAATTCTTCAAGACATATAAGAAAAAGAATTATATGGTTTTCTCCCTCTTTGGGTTTCCACGTAAAACACTGGTGTACTATGTATGTATATGATTGTTCATTTGTTCATTGTTTATTTACTATGCAATTATTAGATGATAATTCTACATTGATATAACACTTGGATTATATGATTAAAAATGATTAAATTACTTTATTACTGATTCACCCCCCTCTCAGTAATCCAACAATTGGTATCAGAGAAGGTTCCTTTAGAAATTAGTTTAACCACTTAAAGGTAGATCATGGAGAGAAACAACTTACATAAAAATGGAATACCACAGTTCAATGGACAGAAGTATGCATTTTAGATCATAAGGATGAAAACATATATATAGGCACAGGGATTTGAAATTTGGCAATCAATTGTAGATGGATACACGCCACCAATAGTTCTGCCAACAAATTACAAAGATGTGAAACTCAGTCAGAATAATTCCAAAGCCAAAAATGCACTTCTGAATGGTCTTAGTGAAACGGTATTCACCAAAGCTGCACTACAGGGAGAGAGAAATGGATAAAGAATTCCAATGGAATTGAGCTTTTCTATATAACTTAGAGATCTAGGATCTCGGTTTTAAAAATTTGAGTAGAAGAATTCTAATGGAATTGCACTAATTGCAAAACTGAGAATTCATATATCTATATTCTATATTCTAACAATTTGAGTGGAAGGATTCCTACATCTCTAGAGAATTTCAAAGAGATGGTGTCTTTAAGGTGTTTGACAACAAATTTAGAGGAACAATCATGAGGAAATTGACAAGTGTGTTAATATAATAATGTTAGATTTATCCAAAAAACTAGTTGGATGGAATGATTCCCACATCTTTATAGATTTGTGCACAATTAAGTTGTATCAAGTTGTTTGAAAACAAACTTAGTGGACATCTTCTAATTATGTTGAATGTTCTCTCTACTCAATACCCTAAATCTTTTCAAGGGTTACAAGTTTTTAGTGTAGGTTATAATAATCTCCAAGGTGGTATCTCTAAATGGATAACAAATCTCTCTTAATTATAGGTGTTGGTTTTATCTAATAATAAATTAAGTGGAAGAATAACACATAATATGAGGAGACTCCTAGGATTTCAAATCCTTGAGTCTTCTCAACTTAGTGGTGATACATTATATGAGGAAGTGTTGGTTGACATTAAAGTCTTTGAGAATTCTCTAACATATGTGATACTAGCGAACACCATATTTGACTTGGTTGGCAATAATTTCATTGGAGAAATACCACAAAGCATGGGAAGTTTGAGTGCCTTGCAATTGTTGAATTTATCTAGAAATTGACTGGAGGGGAAAATGCATGCATCTCTCAGTGAGATATCTACTTCAGAAAAATTAGACTTTGATAAAAATAATTTGACTCGAGAGACCTCAAGAACTCTCTAAATTAACAAAGTTGACATTTTATGAATGTATTATATAACAAAGTCTGTGGGCAAATCCCAAAAGAAACATAATTTGACACTTTCAATACAACTTCATTTCAAAGGAACAAGTGCATATGTAGTTATCCTTTACAAGCATGCAATGAAACAAAAAAAGAAAAATAAAAAAAGAGAGGAGATGGAGCTTGTGCAAATATTAGTAAAATTCAACGATAGCTAGATCATGTGGATGAACATGTCTTATTAATGTATTATTAATTGCATTAGAGTTAAGAGTAGGAATTGGATTTAGTGGAGTTGTAACATTAATAATCATGAGATAAAACCTTGCATTGGATGGTATCTCCAAACATAAAACTATTGTATAGAGTGTATATAGATTCCATGAATGACCTAAACTTTTGTCCACCCACAACATTATTATCATAGTGTGTATTAAAAATTAAAATAATATATAATATTATTATGAATAAATAAATATGTAAAATATATATATTTAATTTCTAGAAAAAGAGATTTCCTTTTATATTTTCACTTTTCCTTATTTTTTATTTTCATTTTCCTATCTATATTTTACACATATATTAAAAATAAAATCAATATATTTTACAATTTTCCTCTTCATCTTTTACTTCTTAGTTTGCACATGTTTTAAGAATTTTGAGTATTGTGCACAATGGAGTAACATATGTGCTAGCACAACAAACACCATATTTGACTTGTGTAACAATAATTTTATTGGAGAAATACCTCCAGGCATGGGAAGTTTGAGTGCTTTGCAATTGTTGAATTTATCTAGAAATTGATTGAGGGGAAAATTCATACATTTGTTACTGAAATATTCACTATGGAGAAATTATATTTTTAAAAATAATTTGAGTGGAGAGACTTCAAAAACTCTCTAAATTAACCAAATTGACATTTTATGAATATATTATATAACAAATTATATAAGTGAATCCCAAACTAAACACAATTTGACACTTTCAATACAACTTCAATTCAAATAAAAAATTGCCTATACCATTATCCTTTACAAGCATGCAATGAAACAAAAAAAAAAGAGAGAACAGATGAAGCTTGTGCAAATGTTAGTAAAAGTCATGGATGGCTACTGGATTTGGTGGAAAATGGGTAATCATGTAAGATAAACCCTGGCATTGGACGATACCTCCGAACATAAAACTATTCTATAGAGTGTACAGATTCCATGAATAAATGACCTAAACTTTTGTCCACTCATAACATTATTATCATAATGTGTATTAAAAAATAAAATAATATTATGAATAAACAAACACATGAAAAAATGATATATGTAATGAGTACCATTAAAAAAAAGTGATTAGCTTTTATATTTTATATTTCTTTAGTTTTAATTGTTTATTTTCATTTTCCTATTTACTTTATATTTTGCACATATATTAAAAATAAAATCAATGTATTTTACAATTTTCTTTTTCACCTTTTACTTTTCAATTTCCAATGTTTGGGATCTACACAGGTTTTGAAATAAATGTTCTTGGTTGAGAATGAAGTTAAAAATCAACACATTCTTCTCAATAATTTCTCCTGAGATCTAGACACATTTTCTCAATTATTAGTCCTTGCCTTTGGCTAGGGACTATAGCATTTTTTTGGCGATCAACGATCATTGATCACCTATTAATGGGTGCATTTTGTTTTATTTGTTGATTTATTTTGGAGTTTTTTAGAAGATTTAGCAGTGTTATGAAAAACAAGTCTATTATTTTTATTATTTTGGAAAACATATATGATTTTTATATTTTTCAATTTGGTAATTTGAATTTTCTGATTGGTTCAGGGGTTGTGATGTGACTTAATTAACCTTGGTATGTTGAAATTTTAATCACTATTTGTTAGAAATTACAAATCATTTAAAAATTCAAAATTCAAAAAATATCTATGTATTCTAATTGTTGCAATCGAGAAGGAATTTTTGCATTCGAGTTCACTACAGTGTGGCTATCTGCATCCACACTCTACAGAAAATAGGCTACCACTTATTTCATTTGTTGCAAAAGAAAACCACATCTCTACAACAGAGGAGGCGCCATGGGAGAGTTTTGTAACCGAGCGCCTCATTTTGAGTATTGTACTACTTTCGGCCTCTCAAATCCCCATTTGGAGTACTGTACTACTCTGGAGAGACTCAACCTTTCTAATTTATCCTCAACATTGTTGAAGTTCACAGAGTCTTCCATGGGAATTAGGGTCACAAGAGGAATAACATATTACATCCATTGAGATTCATTGATATTTGAACCTTGACTGGGAGAAAGAGATATTTGAATCTAGATTGGGAGAAAACAATATTTTAAGATCTACTTCGGACACTCATAACCTTAATGTGCAACAAGTAAATATATAGTTTTTCGTACCTTAACATTTTCTTCAAAATCTAATGCAAATATTAGAGTACAATACATTGCATTACAATTTCTTACCTTATAGTTCTCGTGTTGTCTATCTAAATCCCTCACTAGCTTACAAAACTATAACTCTACAAGAAGTCTTCCTCCTGTACAAAACTGTAAAAAAAAAGGATTCTCGTGTGGTATGTCGGAAGCCCTCACTAGCTATAACTATAACTCTGCAGGAAGTCTTTCTCCGATAAAAAAACTGTAAAAAAAAATGGCTTAGGTTACCTGGATATGATCTTACATTGTCAGCACACTGGTAAAAAAAATGGCTTACGTTACCTGGATATGATTCTCCATTGTGATCACATTGGTGCCTTGAAGTACTAACTGTACCATTGAGTTGAAGAGAATCCATCCAAGTTCATATGGCCCATAACAACCAGTTCATGGATTCACCAATCCAGACTCAATCCCTTTGCTCAGGCCCTCCATAAACCTTGTAAATCCCTCCTTTTCCTATGGATGAGAGGAGCTTGTTGATTAAGGTTGGTTGTCATTGATGTCAACCCTTGAAGAAAGCTCGGTAGCGAATTCCGGTAGCACAAAGGTTTGGGTAATGGACCCAAGGTTATTTCATGTATAATGGTATGAGTTTTAATATATTTGAAGGTAATACTATTCTATATGGATAGTACATTTCATGCCATTTTTGGTGGTATGTGGAAAGTCACATAACTCCTCACAGTTTGAGAGTTATGGCCTTACGAAGTTGGAGGACCCTCATATGTTGGATTGAAGCCCCAAAAGGTCAAAGAAGTCAAAGAGCTTGCAAAGAATAAATTATTATTTAAATGATAAAGTAAAGTGACAAAATCAAGAAGGATTATTTAAATAATAAAGTGAAGTGACAAAATCAAAGAAGATTATTTAAATGATAAAGTGAGGTGACAAAGTCAAGGAGGAGTATTTAAATGATAAAGTAATGGAGAACTTTCTAATTATGGAAAGTGGTTAACCCTAAAAATGAGAAAAATAGGTTAATTGACCTATAAATGGGTTAAGTGACCTATAAATAGGTTAAGTCACCTATAAATGGGTTAAGTCACCTAGAAATAGGTTAAGTGACATAGAAATGGGTTGAGTGACCTAGAAGATGGACAGTATAAATAAGAGGCAAGGATCTCTCATTTTACATAACACTTGAGAATATTGAATATATATTGGTGAATGAGGTAACCAAAGGATATCTAAGCCAAATTTTAGAGGGAAGGTGAAGAAAAGAGGGTAGGAATTCAAGGGAGGATAAATTCTTTCTAGAATAACAATTCATCTCACCATTTCCGGAATAACATTTTTTTTATAATGATTCAGACCATGGGATTGATAGGAAATTGAGGAAACATATCCATGTATATATGGTAAAAAATTCAGCTTGTGGGTCGTTGTATTTTTGGAGTTACACTCTGTGGAAAATAGGGTTTGTGGCTAGTCCTAAAACTAGTCTAAAACAAGTGTTTCGGGTAAAAACGTCATAACTTATTCATAACAGATCCAAATTTAGTACAACAAAATGTGTTGGTTAGAGTACATACTGTAGTATGTTGTATAACATTTTTAGATCGATTTAAAAAATATTATGTGTGGGGCACTCTCTACAAGGTCGCTCTATAGAATAAGTCAAAATTCAACAAGCTATGTCATTTTTCTACAACTCTTTTTTTGAGAGGTTCCAAGTAGTGAAACCTGGAGGAATTGCATAAAACACATTGAAGAACATTTTTTATCAGTTTCAAATATGTATTCATTACAGGTACATAGTTATGATTATTTCAAGTTAGGGTTGTTGACTAATCCAAAACTAGTCATGTTAGACTAAAGAAAAGTTTGATGAAAATGTTAGTCTCTTGTTGTTAAAGTTAAAGAAGATTTGCAGGTATGTGATCATATACACCAGGTCTATTACAGAGTTACAAATCATATTTGGATGATGATATTGATGAGGGCTTTTGGTTGAGGTACATGTTGGGTACATGGTTAAGACAAGTAGTTGATCAGTTGGAACATACATGAGGTGTATAGTTGATGATGTTGGTACATATTGATGAGTCATAGTTGATGAGTAGTTGAAAAATGATTGGTACATACTTGGTAAATGGTTGGATGCACTTGTTTATGGTACAGGTTTATTACAGGTTGTTTGGTACAGGTTGGTGCATGGTTGATGCATTTGTTTATGGTACATGTTGAGGTACAGGTTGATGCATGGTTTAGGTTTATTGGTACATGTTTACAGTGGTATATCTCACAGTGATAATGTAACAGGGGTTCCATCATTCTACTTCTACTTCAAGGCGGTTGGACAAGGCAAGGAGAGGTGGTTGTAGCCACCTTCCGGTTGTAGCCAAAGAACATAGGGGGTTGTAGCCTCCTTCAGTTTGTATCCAAAGAATAGGGGAGTTGGAGATTCCTTCGGTTTGTAGTCTGAGAAACAAAGGGGTTGGAGCCTCCTTCTAGTTGTAGCTAGAAAACAATGGAAGTTGGTGCTTCCAATGAATGTAATTCTTCAAGACATATAAGAAAAAACATTCTATGGTTTTCTCCCTCTTTGGGTTTCCACGTAAAACACTACTGTAGTTTGTATGTGTATGATTGTTCATTTGTTCATTGCTTATTTACTCTGTAGTTATTGGACGATAATTCTACATTGATATAACACTTCAATTATATGGTTAAAAGTGATAAAATTGCTTTATTACTGATTCACCCCCCTCTCAATAATCTAATAATTGGTATTAGAGCAGGTTCCTTTAGAAATCAGTTTAGCCACTGAAAGGTAGATCATGGAAAAGGTAGATCATGGAAAGCAACAACTTATATAAAAATGGAATACCACAGTTCAATGGACAAAAGTATTCATTTTGGAGCATAAGGATGAAAACGTATATACAGGCACATGGATTTGAAATTTGGCAATCAATTGTAGATGGATATACACCACCAATAGTTCCACCAACAAATTACAAAGCAGTGAAACTTGGTCAGAATAATTCCAAAGCCAAAAATGCACTTCTGAATGGTCTTAGTGAAATGGTATTCACCAAAATTGCACATTGTGAATCCGCTAAAGATTTTTAGGACAAACTTCAAAATATTTATGAAGGAGATTCAAAACTCGAAGCAACAAAGCTTCAAACTTACAGAGGTCAGTTGGAACAACTTAAGATGAAGGAAGATGAGAATATTGTAGCTTATTTTTTATGAGTTGATGAAACAGTAAATGCAATCATAGAATTAGGAGAAGAATTCAAAGAATCTGTAATTGTTCAAAAATTACTAAGATATCTTCCTATGAGATTTGACCCTAAGATATCATAACTAGACGAAATATTAGATCTAAACTCAATAAGAATGGATGAATTACATGGAATCTTCACAGCATAAGAAATGAGAACTGAACAGGAAAATCCAGAGATAAAAGAAGCAACCTTCAAAGCATCCAAAAAGTCAAAGAAAAAGGGAAGGAAAAAAGAAGAACATAGCAGCAACAGTGACATCTTAGAAGATGATGAAGAAGTGGTCAACTTTGTTAAAAGATTGAACAAGGGAACCGATGGTAGGTATAGAAGTATGCTTCCTTTAATTTGTTTTAATTGTGATGGTATTGGTCATTTTGATAACAAATGTAATTATAAGAAAAAGATAAATGATGAAGGTTACTCAAAAGGAAAACAAACATATAAAGGAAAAAGAACCACAAGGAAAGTTTTCAAGAAAAACTTATGCACCAAAAAAGACATTTCATCATCAGATGAAGATGAAGTTAGTGAAAGTAAGATAGAAATAGTTATGTTCATGGTAGTAGAAGACTCTGATAAAGAAGACTCCAAAGAAGAATATAAAGAAGCCGAAGAAGAATATGAAGAAGTCGAAGAAGAAATTGAAGAAGCAGAAGTTGACCACCGAGAGGAATTAATGTATGCCACAGAAGTTATCAGAGGAGAAAAGAAGAAAAACAAGAAACTACAAGTAGAACTAGACAAGAAAGAAGACACTTAAGAACTAGAACAAATGATCACAAATTTGAAGGTTCAACTAGAAGAAGATAAAAGAATTGAAGAAGCACTCAAAGAATAGCTAGAAGAAAAAGACAAGATCATTGGAAATTTGGAAGCAAAGATTGTCACATTAAGAAGGGATGTTCAAAAGAAAAATATGTAGAACAAATCAAAAGTTTTGGATGACATTATCAGTAGTAAACAATCTCATCATGACAAGTCCAGACTTGGATACAATCAGACAGAAAAAGGATCAAGATCCAAAACAACAGAGCAAGAAACATATCCAAAAAGATATGCACAAACAATCAAGGGGGATAGGAAGATCTACAAGGAAGATTACAGGGACACTCCTCCACTGAGAAGATTTAGATTTCAGAATCAACAACCGATAGATAGGCCTTAGGAAGAATAAGAATTTATAAGAGTACCTCCTTTCATAAGATCTTCAAATCTCAGGTATCAAAATATATTTTTTGGTTTATGTTATGCATGTAATAATTTTGGACATAAAGTTGTGAATTGCAGAGCTAACAATAGGAACAAAACAACTTTGGAAGTCATACACAAAGGGGTTATCCAAGAAGGCTTAGTGAAACACAAATAATAAGTTACAAAAGATTTGAATTTTTGAGCACTGAAGTGGAATGTTACAAATGTAACAATTTTGGACACATGGCCAAAGATTGCAAAATGACGGTCCCTCCTAGAGAACCACAACATAATAACAACAATCACAGATAAGAACCTAAAAAAAGGACATGGATAATAAAGTAGGATCAGTATAGCAATTAAGAATACACACTCGCTCTACAAGCTAAGCAGAAGAAACGTGGTTGGTATGTTGACAGTGGTTGTTCAAAACACATGACAGGTGATAGAGACAGGTTTGTTACATTACTCAAGGAAAGAGATGGATCAATCTCCTTTGGAAATGATGATTCAACTAAAATAATTGGAAAAGGCAAAGTTAGGATTGGGAACAAGAATACCAAGGCAGAAAATGTTCTACTAGTAGAAGATATGAAACATAATATTATAAGTGTGAGTCAAATGTGTGACCAAGGTCATAAAGTTACTTTCGATTCACAAAAATGCAAGATAAGAAAAGAAGGTTCGGGAAAATTGATTGCTACAGCTGCGAGAACTTCAAGCAACATATATGTATTAAGTGAAAATGGAAATGAAAAGTGTTGTCTAAGAAAGGAAGATGAAAGTTGGATATGGAACAAAAGAATGGGTCACATACATTTTGATAACCCAGTCAAAGTCAACAGAAGAGAATTAGTCAGAGAAATGACCCGGATCATGAAACCAACCAACACTTTATGCAAGAATTGTCAACAAGGAAAGCAAACAAAGACCAGGTTCAAATCAAAGGAATATTCAATGACAAGACCACTGGAAATTGTTCATACTGATATAGTTGGACCAAATACAACAAAGGGTTTAAAAGGTGAGAAATACTTTATGTTATTAGTTGAAGATTATACAAGAATGACTGCAGTTTTCTTTCTCAAGAATATGTCAAAATATTTTGAAAACTTCAAGATATACAAGGAAATGGTTGAAAATTAAATGGATTAAAAAATCAAATGCTTGAGATATGATAATGGAGGAGATTTCACTTCAAAGGAATTTATGGACTACTGCATCAGTCATGGAATAAAAAGTCAATTCTTCGTTGCTAGGACACCTCAATAGAATGGAGTTGTAGAAAGAAAGAACATGCCAGTACAGGAAATGGATCGAACAATGCTAATGGATTCCAAATTGACAGATATATTTTGGACATAGATAGTGCATACAATAGTTCACATTCAAAATAGAGTAAGGCGCAGAAAAAACACTGACAAAACTCCCTACGATCTATGGAAAGGAAGACCAGCAAATGTGAAGCACTTCAAAGTTTTTGGAGGAAAATGCTACATCAAAAGAGAAGATGGAAATATGGGAAAGTTTGACTCTCGTGTGGACAAAGGAGTACTTGTTGGTTACTCAAGTACAAGGAAATCATACAAGTGTTACAATCTGAGATTGAACAAAGTTGTAGAAAACATCAACGTAACAATTGATCAAACAGGCAGACCAGAATCAAAGGAAGAAGAAAATGAATCAATTTAACAACTTTTCTAAGAAGAAGAAGAAGATGAAAAGGAAGTAGAAGAGGAAGATGAAGATAATTTGACAGAAGCAGAAGAGAAAGTTCATCAAGTGCCTCTAAAGACACCTAGTAGATGAGTATAGAAGAATCATCCATCCTTCAGATCAGATTATCGGAAACAAAGATGTGGGAGTTGAGACTAGAAGAAGGATCCATTCACTAGAACAAACACACCTAGAACTCACATCTACGATTGAACCAACCTATTTTGAAAAGACCAACAAGGATGGATTTTGGAACAAGGCCATTAATGAATAATTGGATCAAATAGAGAAAAATGACACTTGGGAATTGGTTCGAAGACCAAATGATAAGAATGTGATCGACACAAAGTGGGTATACATGAATAAATTGAATGAAGATGGACATGTTAAAAGGAACAAATCTATATTGGTATGTAAAGGATATGCACGGGTTGAAGGGGTCGAATTTGAAGAGACATTTTCCCCGGTTGCCAGAATGGAAGCAATATGATTGCTTTTAACTTATGCATGCTCCAAAAATATTAAAGTGTATCAGATGGATGTAAAATCATCTTTTCTAAATGGGGAACTTGAATAAGAAGTCTACATTGAACAATGAGAAGGATTTCAATTGTCAAAGAATGCAAATTATGTGTGTAAATTAAAGAAGGCCTTGTATGGTCTAAAACAGGCTCCTACAGCATGCTACTCTAGACTAGATAAATATCTACATCAGGTAGGGTTCAGAAAAGGAAGTGCAGACAGCACCCTCTACATCAAGGTAAGTCAAGGTAATATTTTATTAATTGAAGTTTATGTTGATGATATTATTTTTGGTAGTGATGATGACGGGTTAAGCCAGAAATTTGCAAAGGATATGAAAAATGAATTTGAAATGTCATTATTTGGAGAACTATCCTTCTTTTTAGGACTTCAAATACGTCAAAGAAACCAAGGAATTTTTATTTCTCAAACCAAGTATATCAGAGAAATGCTAAATAGGTTTGGAATGAAAGATTGTAAACCAGATATCACTCCCATGCAAACCAATTGCAAATTAAGCAAAGTTGATGATTCAAATTCTACATATCAGAGGCAATACAGGTCAATGATTGGCAACCTACTATATGTGACAACATCCAGACCAGATGTAATGTAGGCAGTTGGACAGGTCGAACGATTTCAAGAAGCACCAAAGGAATCATATGTATTAGTAGTGAAGATAATTTTCAGATATATCAAAGGAACAAAAGAGTTTGATTATGGTATCCAAAAGGAAAGGATCTATCTCTTATTGCCTACACAGATGCAGATTGGGCAGGTTGTATTGATGACCAACAAAGAACCAATGGAGCAACGTTCTACTTGGGTGAGTGTTTAGTATCATGGATAAGCAAGAAACAATCATCAGTATCTCTATCTATAGACGAGGCGGAGTATATTGCAACAACAACATGTTGTACATAGGTTCTTTAGATGAAACAAACTTTGACAGATATACAGGTTGAGTATGATGAGCCCATTCCAATCTATTGTGATAATAAAAGCTCCATTAGTATCTCAAAGAACCCAGTGATGCACTCCAAGACGAAGCACATTCCAATCAAGTATCACTTTCTACGGGAACAGGTTGCAGAAAACAACATTAGAGTTGAGTATTTGGGCAAAAACGAACAAGTCGCAGACATATTTACAAAACCACTTCCACAGGAATCCTTTGAGTATCTTCACCAAAGACTCAGAGTTATTTCTACTCCAAAATGAATGATTTTGAATTCTTATCTTATATGTATTAGATGTACATGAGGAAGCACCATAAAGAGGACAATTCAGTCAGGGGGACCAGCCCTAGATGGAAAGATACCTGTTCCATTGATGACAAAGGGGGAGAGATTCATCATATGAAAAGGACATAGGCATGGGTCCAGGGGGATCAATGGTCACAGAGATGCAAAGGATAGAGGCATGTTTCCAGGGGGACCATGAGTGATATGACTTCAATACTGCATGACATAATTTTAGTATTGTATCAAAGTGTTGCCATCAATGCCAAAGAAGGATATTGTTGATTAAGGTTGGTTGTCATTGATGTCAACCCTTGAAGAAAGTTCGGTAGCTTATTCTGGTAGCACAAAGGTTTGGGTAATGGACCCAAGGTTGTTTCATGTATAATGGTATGAGTTTTAATATATTTGAAGGTAATATTATTCTATATGGATAGTACATGTCATGCCATTTCTTGTGGTATGTGGAATATCACATAACTCCTCACGGTTTGAGAGTTATGGCCTTACAAGGTTGGATGACCCTCATATGTTGGCTTGAAGCCCCAAAAGTCAAAGAAGTCAAAGAGCTTACAAATAATAAATTATTATTTAAATGATAAAGTAAAGTGACAAAGTCAAGAAGGATTATTTAAATAATAAAGTGAAGTGACAAAATCAAAGAAGATTATTTAAATGATAAAGTGAGGTGACAAAGTCAAGGAATAATATTTAAATGATAAAGTAATGGAGAACTTTCTAATTATGGAAAGTGGTTAACCCTAAAAATGAAGAAAATATGTTAAGTGATCTAGAAATGGGTTAAGTGACCTAGAAATGGGTTAAGTGGCCTAGAAGATGGAGAGTATAAATAAGAGGCAAGGCTCTCTCATTTTATATCACACTTTAGCATATTGAATATCTATAGGTGACTGAGGTAAAAAAATGATATCTAAGCTGGATTTCAGAGGGAAGGTGAAGAAAAGAGGGCCGGAATTCAAGGGAGGATAAATTCTTTTGATGATGCTTTCTAAGGTATGTTATTTACAGGTCATCTCACCATTTTCACAATAAGTTTTTTTATAGAATTATTTCAACCATGAGATTGATAGGCAAATGAGGAAACATATCGAAGTATCTGTGGTAATAAATTCATCTTGTGGGTCCTTTTATTTTTGGATTTACATTCCGTGGAAAATAGGGTTTGTGGCTAGTCCTGAAACTAGTCTAAAACATGTGTTTCAGGTAAAAAAGTCATAACTTATTCATAACAGATCCAAATTTAGTAAGACAAAATGTGTTTGTTAGAGTACGGTTTTTATTATGTTTTGTAACAGTTTCATAATGATTCAAAAAATATTCCGTGCAAGGCACGCTCTACAAGGTCACTCTCTAGAATAAGCCAGAATTCAGCAAGGTATGCCATTTTTGCTATAACTCCTTTTTTGAGAGGTTCCAAGTAGTGACACCTAGAGGAATTGCATAAAACACAATGAAGAACATTATGTATTGGTTTCGGATCTTTATTCATTACAAGTAGATAGTTATTATTATTTTAAGTTAGGGTTGTTGACTAATCCAAAACTAGTCATGTGAGACTAAAGAAAAGTTTGATGAAAATGCTAGTCTCTTGTTGTTAAAGTTAAGGAAGGTTTGAAAGTATGTGATCATATACACCAGGTCTATTACAGAGTTACAAATAATATTTGGATGATGATATTGATGAGGGATTTTGTTTGAGGTACATGTTCGGTACATGGTTGAGACAAGTAGTTGATGAGTTGGCACATACATGAGGTGTATAGTTGATGATGTTGGTACATATTGATGAGTCATAGTTGATGATTAGTTGAAAAATGATTGGTACATACTTGGTACATGGTTGTATGCACTTTTTTATGGTACAGGCTCTTTGGTACAGGTTGGTGCATTGTTGATGCACTTGTTTATGGTACAGGTTGATTATAGGTTGAGGTACAGGTTGATGCATGGTTGATGCATGGTTTAGGTTTATTGGTACAGGTTTACAGTGGTATATCTCACAGTGATAGTGTGACAGTGGTTCCATCATTCTACTTCTACTTCGGGGAGGTTGGATGGGGCAAGGAGAGGTGGTTGTAGCCACCTTCCAATTGTAGCCGTAGAACATAGGGGGTTGTAACCTGCTTCTGGTTGTAGCTAGAGAATAGGGGAATTGGAGCTTCTTTCAGGTTGTATCCTGAGAAAAAATGGGGTTGGATCCTCCTTCCAGTTGCAGCTAGAAAGCAAAGGAATTTGGTGATTCCAATGAATGTAATTCTTCAAGACATATAAGAAAAAACATTATGTGGTTTTCTCCCGCTTTGGGTTTCCACGTAAAACACCGGTTTACTGTGTATGTGTATGATTATTCATGTGTTCATTTCTTATTTACTCTGCAGTTATTGGATGATAATGCTACATTGATATAAAACTTGGATTATATGGTTAAAAATGATTAAATTTCTCTATTACGTATTCACCCCCCCTCTCAGTAATCCAACAGAGCCATAGCCTCATCATACCGTGTTCTTGGTTTTTCAAGACTAGACTTACTCCCTTTTCTCATGCCCTCCATAAACCTTGTAAACCCCTCCTCGTCATGTGGATGAGAGGAGCCATTGTTAGATAAACAGGATCACAGAACAATAAAATAAAACAAATGCGAAATAAACCATAGAAGATACACAATACAATAGAGACAAAGATATATGTGGTTCACCCAATGTGGGATACATACATCATAGAAATTTCCAGGTCCTTCTTATTGTCCATCAAAATGAAGGGATCCAACCTACAACAAACCCATTGTAACTTTCTCTTCTTTCTCTCATATTATCCTCTCTCATAATACAATATTCACAATGATACATAGCCACAATACAATTCCCTCATAAAAGAGGGTTTCCTTCTAGGGAAAAATACCCTAACATAACTTCTACCGTCAGATTTGCAACCTTATAATGAACGGTCCAGATTTATTATGAAATTACAATATACATATACAAGGAAATTTTTCCTTTGGGGAATGTTGTCCCCCGAACCCCCACTGGGGGCCCACTTTCCCCCAAACCCCCAGCCGAGGGGATGATCCCCCCAGACCCCGCAGGGGAGGAAATCCCCCTGCGTGGATGGGTGTATAGTATTATGGGTTGTACATTCTTCATGGGGTATAAACACGGTTGGAAACAAATACCTTTGAAACAGGAAAATAATCAGGGTCCACAACCAACAATCTCCCACTTGGAGACTGATCACAACAACTCCACTGTTGTTGTACCTATTGGACTATACTCCACCTTGGACCTAGAAAATTTCTCATCTTCACCTTCATGCTTGAAGAACAAATGAAACTAAGCAGGAACTTAATTTCTCACTGGTTACGCCCTTTGTTAACATGTCTGCGAGACTCTGGATAGTATGTATCTTTTCCAACTTCAAATGTCCATTTTCTAAGATGGATCATATTAAATGGTACCTAATCTATATATTCTTAGTCTTTGAATGGAAGGATGAGTTATTTTCAAGATGAACGACACTCTCACTGTCACAGTACAACCTGTTATTCTCCTTATTCTTTTCCAATTCCTCCATAAACCTCTGTAACCAAATCATTTATTTACTAGCCTATGTAGCAACAACATACTCTGATTTTGTTGTTGAAAGTGAAACAACCTTTTGCAGTTTCAAACTCCAACTTATGTTTGTTCCACCTACAGTAAAAACATACCTTGTGGTGCTCCTCCTGCTATCTTTATCACCTTCCATATCTCAATCGACATATCACTGTAGAACAGTGTATGAACCTCCAAAACATAATGCATGAGTAGAAGTACCTCTCAAATACCTGAGAATCCACTTTACATCCTCCCAATGTTCTTTACCTGGATTGTTCATATACTGTTGGTGCGGAATTGATCAGACCAGGGTCCTTCTCAGGTTACCAACAAAAGGTACCGAAGTAGTCTAGAGTGCTAGCATTTTCATCTTCCTTGAAGGTAAGAAGTCTCACCCAAAGCGCAACCAAGACGAGGATGATATGGAAGGGTAAGAAGAATACTTAGACAAATCAATACTATCTCAGGATCATTGTTAGTCTTGTGTAAGATAGATTAAAATCAGAATTGTCTGAACATTCCTAAACCAAATTAAAGAAAACAAAGTTGTGTTGCATTCATAAAGAAGCTATATTGAATTAAGTATATATGACATAAAGATAGTATGAAGCAACATTCAAGATATTCAGAAGCTAAATAGACACAATAATTCCAAATTTTGGGTCTCTCTTTGTATTAACATCATATGGTTCTTCTCAATTACATGGTTCGACTAAGTTACAGACACATCTCAGTCATGCCAAAGCTAATAGAAAAATTATATACTACTGAGAGACAAGGTTATCCCAAACCCTTGATATTTCAACCTTACAATAGGACATGACTCTGTTACAGCCTTTTTCTGGTTCCAAACCCAAACTCTAGAACTCTATCTAACTTTTACCCAAAATGGACAATAACAACACAGAACTCGAACCAATTCCAACAACCATTGACTAGCGAGGATCAACCCTTTACAATCATATTCTTCCTGTATATATAAGCCAATTGGGATCTTTGGGATTGAGACTTCGAATGCTTTCTTTTTTTGTTCAGTTGTAACTTATTTCTTCAGGATGGTGTTGCGTTGTACTTCCAACCATTTTTAGTTTCTTTATTCATTCTGTTCTCCAGCTCCTCTGTGACTTGCGCAACTTATGTTTACCAAAATTGGGGTTGTATCATTCCTTGCATAACTTCTAATCAACAAAACAAATGACCCAATAGGCTCTGATCACAATCCTTGACTCATCCTCAATTCAAATCCTTGGTTCTTTCGTGGTCTCTAGATTGGCCTATTTCTTTCCTTTGTCTTTTGTCTCTGCTTTGCTTCCAGTTTCTACTTGAGCTCTTTCCTTTACCGCTTCTTCAAACGAAGGGCCCAACTCTAGGAACAATTCTAGAGATCTCTTCCTTACTCCTTGGAAATTGACGACTTTGTCCTGCCACTTTCTGGCAAGGAGTGAAGCCTCATCCATGAACTCTTAAGTCGCATCTGTATTCCATTCCTTAGGCTTGGACGTGACCAGAGAGTTCCACTCTGAGTTAGTTGTAGAATCTATCTGATGCATCTGTAGATAGGTTTTATGAATGATAGTATGAAACTCTTGTAGCTCTTTATTAGCTATTGATTTTGCTTTGAATAAGGCATTTAGCTCTTTGTCAGCTTGCTAGATCTTGTCAAATTTTTATTGTTTCTCCAGCGGATCCAGGGTGATAGAAACTTCTTCGTTGAGTGACTGGATCTTCGTGTGCAAGTCCTCCAGAGTTTGGTTGTGTCGTGAAATAATACCCATCCAGTCGCTAACTTCTCGAAAGATCTTTTTTCATTTTGCAATTTGTTTTTGCAAGGTTTCTCTTGTGTTATTCCCTTCAAGAACGACTCTCTCCATTTTCTCTTGAAGCTTCTGGGGTTGTTTTTCTACTTCACGCTGACTCTCCCGCAACTATGATTCAAGGTTCTCTATGAAAATGACCAGCTCTGACCATGCTACCTATATTAGCTTGATATATTTCACAGGCTCGCCTACTGCACTGGATTCAAGCAGCTATGTTATTGTCCTTCAGATCATTGTCCAGGCTTCTACAAGCTTTTCCTGAAGCTTTTCCACTTTTTTCTTTGCCTAGATCTTTACATACTCCTCTTCCGTCTCGCGTGCTTTCTCAAGGAGTGCTTCCTTCTTACAAAAATATTCTTCCCCTTCGGCTTGCTAGAGCCTCTGTTCCAGTTGATCAGTTCAGGCTCTGGTCATCCCAACTAGCTATGTTGTTGGCCATTGAGCGAGGTCACTAAAATAAGTAGTGACATCCCTAGGTACTCGGACTTGCAGTGGGAGTCCACTAGTCATTGAGTGTTCAGAAGGTATCTCCACCTCTTCCTCCCCTGTATATGGACCTTTCAGCTATTGCGCAAGTCTCACCCTCACCACTGACGGAAGGAATGGGAGCATATCTATTTTCATCAGGCAGAGATGCACCAGCTCTGCACACTGTTGTGGGTTCTGGAGTATTAGTGCCAGTTTCTCTTGCAAGGATGTTGCGCTCTGTCCTGACGTAGTTCCAGGTTCCTTATGAACCTCTTGTACTTTTTCCTCTTTCTGGACCACGGTTTATGTGGTTCCACTTCTGTGGATGGCACTCTCAACATTGACTATTGAGAGAGGGCGTTGAGTTGTTGGGGCTTGGGTTATTTTCACAATTTGACTCTCTGTTGAAGGTGTAATGTCCTGAATAGGCACAAATGGAACAAGTGATTGGCTCAAGACTTCAGGGGTCAGACCAGTGAGTTTTGGTACATGCTCGGGTAGGTTGGGGGGGTCCAACTGCATGGGCTTAGGTACAGTGGTTTGGGGTTGGATGGTTGTTTCATTTAGTGATGATGGGGGTTTTTGGGGTGATGGGGATTGTTCGGTGATTATGGTGGTGGATGCAGTGATATCTGGTTCAGGATCATCCTGGATGTCAATCATTGTTTGGGCCACTCGAGTGGTTGCTCGAGTACGAGGTATGGTTGATGAGATTGGTTGAGGATTTAGAATCTTCACCAGGGAGAGCCATGTCATGGGTTTCTTAACTAACGGGTCTCTAATAAAAGCAACAGTAAGGATTTCATTGACATCTTTACCAAACATCACAGCTTGCTCTGAAAGTTGCGGGAACATGGGAAACATCCTCTTCTTACATTCCATAGGTTGTGTCTCATCTTCCTCTTCTGATTCTGTATGCATCGGGACATCTTGCTTTTTCTCCTCTGGGCCTGAGCTCGACTCTACTCCTGCTTCATGTCACTTTTTCTTCAGAAGTTCCATAGGTAGGAGGTAGTGCATCCCCGACTTGTGTAGGTTGTGTTTCACTCCTGGCCATGACATCACTTCCTTGTTAAAGTCCTCCTCGTCTAGATAGAATGGAAACATCCAGAAGTGGAAGTCTTCATCTTTGGCATGCCTGGGCCAAACAAATGTGTGGTGGAGATTCAACCTGAATGCAATGTTCCTCATGTTCAGGTTGAGCAGATCATGTGGTATGCACAACCTCTAAGTTGTGTCTAGTAGCCAGTTGTACCACTTCAAGAACGTTGCATTGTTAAAAACTGTGTTCTCTGAGTCAGACCTTAAGTTCCAAGGCTCGAACATCTTTGCTAAGAAGCCCTTATCCATAGGTGATAGTGGTATTCCTAAGGGTGGCGCCAACTTAAGCATGGTGAACTCAATGAGAAAGTATCCATAGGTGAAGGTTCTACCCTTCTCCTGAGCTTCCTCACACGCTACCAGGATTTCTTCTGGTAGATAGCTACACCAATTAAATACCGCTCCATTGGCACAAAAATCCACCACTAACAAGGCATCCAACATGCACTTTCCATTGTAATAGGACCGCATCACCTTGCTAGAAATCACATAGCAAGTTGTTTTGACCGTCTATGTTAAAATGGGGTCAATCTTGGTTGTGCATCCCCCTCTCTGTGTATGAAATATTTCATACAAAATGGGTTCTTCCTTTGTCTTCCCATTCTTACTGGGTCCTTGGAACCCTTTCGATACATCCTCTCCTTTTGGGGATAGGCCTTTGATTTGATGGATATCCTCTGCATGAATCAGATACCGTCGATTGAGCCATAAGCTCTTGTCATGCACCCAACTGATGAGGAACTTGGTACACCATGCAACCTCACTAGTAGTGTCAAAAATTGGTAAGTCTCGAAGATTCATAATGTTGGAATTGAAGAGATCGATAAACTCTGGCTTCGACATGGACTGAATCATTCCCATCTCATCTGGAGCCACATCCCAAAACACGTCAATGTTCATCTATGGAAATAATTCTTGGTCTGTCAGGTCGAGGTCGAGGAGCTTCACTTGCTCAAACTTTCCTTTGAGGTCACCCACGACCTCAACCTAGGGATCACATGGCTCATTTGGAAATGATTCTTTGGAGATTGAACTTCAACTTCTTGTAGATCTCGACATCGTTTCTCTGGACTGCTAAAAGACTTAGACCGAGTGTACTAGCTTCAAGGTCGCGACTGAGAGAATTTTGCAAGTGCTACGACAATTCAGAAATCTCAAAACAAAAAATAGAAAACAATAATTCTTATGTTGAGTTCGCCCATACTTATACTCTGTCTAGATGGAAGGTTCTGTCATTAATCCTACAGCCACTCATGATTAATCCTATAGACACAACATGGAGATGAGTTGTCTGACGAGACTATTAAAGGGGTAAATCTATCGAGTGATTCTGGCATTTACTGAACAAGTGGATAGGGAGGTGGCCAACCTCATGCCTTACCATTTGAACGGTTGAGAATCTTGACATGAATACTGATGGCATATTCATGTATCGTGGCTATATGGCTTAACAGAAGTTCGGGCAGGTTACTGTAGCGATCATAAAGGCTATGACTAGATAGGGTGTGTGTGACACATGGACTGAGATTCAGTTCAAATTTTCTCTCCCTCTGACCACAATGGGGTCCCCGTCATATTTCATGACTAAATTTAATGTACTCGTGGCTCTTCTGATCCTGTGTTGTTGAGTAATTAGTTCTGCACCAAAGTAATGCTTAAACTGAAAAAAATGAAATACATGTCATGGTGAAATAATGCACACTCCGACTTTATTAACCGAATTTAAATAAATTACAGAAATTCAAATCTAACTACTATACATGCTCCTTTGGACTGGAGCAACATTCCTTTATCTCAGTTGTGAGAAATATAGGGTTCCAGGCGAGTGCCATTCACCCATTCTTTCCGAAGTATACCATCCAGTTGTGCTAGTCTGACTGTGCCAGAGTGTTGGATCTTTGCAACTATAAATGGGCCCAACCAATGCATGCACAACTTTCCTAGATGTTTCTGGTATCGACTTTCATAAAGTAGGACCTTATCTCCTTGCACAAATGTTTTGGCCTTAATATTTTTGTCGTGCGAGGCCTTATGCTTGGCTTTCGCAATCGTTTGATGAAATTCTGCTAAAAACCTAATCTCATCAAGTTCTTTCTATTATGTAACCCTTTGTGCAACTGATTCATCCTATGAAATATGTGTAACATGTGCGACATAGAGACTGGGGGTAATGAATTTTGTAGGTACCACAACTTCTTTCCCATAGACTAGCTGAAATGGAGTATACTTGTGAAGTTTCTTCATGGTCATCTTGTAAGCCCACAAAATTGATGGGACTTTTTCATCCCAATATTCCTTGTTTGTGAAACAAACCTTTGTCAACCCTCTTTCTAGAATCTTGTTAAACAATTCCACTGTGCCATTGGATTGTGGATGGTAGGGGTTGCTTTTATGATGTTGGAATAGGAAATATGTCGTAATATTTTCTATTGTACTATTGATAAAATGACCACCCTGATCATCGTTCAGACTCCTAGGACATCCAAACCAAGTGATAATGTTTTCAAAGATAAACCTGGTAGTGGTATCGATTGAACAATCCTAAACAACTACTTCCTCGGCCCATCATGTTAGGTAATCGGTTGCGGTGATAATATACCTGGCCTTTGAGTGCTTAGTTGTGGGGTTGATCGGTCCAACAAAATCAACCACCCACTTCTCAAATGATTTTAGAGATTGAACTGGATGAAGAGGAAATTTGTCTCGTCATGGTGTCTTACCTACTCTCTGGAAAATGTCACAATATCTAGCATACTCCTTCACATATTTGAAGAGTGTGGCCCACCATAATCCATCTTGGAGGACTTTCTGTGCAGTGGCCTTTCCTCTGAGATGGCCTCCCGCAACTCCATTTTGTAACTCCCATAGGATGTCTTGTCTTTCATGGTCCAAAATGCACCTCCTGAGGATACTGTCTAGGCCCAACTTATACAATTTCCCCATGATAAATTGATAGTCCGCTTCTCAAACCACCGTATGGCATTTCTGAGTTGCAGAGTACATTTCTGGGTAGGCCCTTGTACTTAGGAAAACTGCTATGTCTTCTAGGTATTCTAGTATGGCCTCAACTCGGAACAGGTTTGCATATGGGATCTGATCATCGATTGCTCTGCCACTCTCCTCTGACTCCAATCTGGACAAGTGATTGGGATCCATGTTGCATATTCCAGGTTTTATGATCACCTCAAATGAAAATTCTTGAAACAGTAACAACCATCGACAAATTATTCCTTCCAAGATAGGCTTGTTAACTAGATATTTTAATGCAGAATGATTAGTGAAAAATTTTAAATGAGAGCCTAACAAGTGATGTCTAAACTTCTGTAGAGCATAAATCACAGTCAAACCCTCCCTTTTTGCGGTTGTATAGTTGTGTTCAACTTGCAATAACTTCCTGCTAGCAAAATAAATGGGATGATCTGTATTTCCATTTCCTCGTTGCGCCAAGATAGATCCCAGGCAAATACCTTATGCATCCATGTGCACATGAAATTCCTTTTCCCAATTTGGAAATATGAAAATAAGTGTTGTGCAGAGCTTTTCCTTCAGGATGTCAAACGCTCGATCACACTCTGGTGTCCACTAGAAAAATTCAAAATTATTTTGTAGATTTTCCAAGGGTGAAGTAATATTTGCATACCTTCTGATGAACTTGAGATAGTGATCCAGGTGGATATTGGTGGCCACCCACCTATTCCAACTGGCTCCTTTTGTCAATTTTTTAGTTCATCACGTTCTTCTGTACTTCCTTGTAATTGTGGGTTCTACACTTCTGGGGATGTCTGAAGCCCTACGCATCTTTGAGGGGGATACTGGTGGCCTCCCACCTAATTCAACCGGCTTATTTTGTATGTTTTCATGTCATCACATCTTGTTGGGGCCCTAAACATTGCTTTTTTGGCTCGCCATAGTCAAACTATAGAAAAAGTCAAAGTTTGATGGAGGAATGTGTAGTTCTTTGAAATACCTTTCCATCGGGCTATCACACGCCTAAAAAAGAGATCATATGCAAAATTTATGACCATGGGAAGTTAATGTACTAACTTACCCAAACGGGGCCCACACGACTTTTGGCATTTCACCTCCTAGGGCTAGGTTTTTGGATATCTAGGATTTTGGCATTTCTCTTTAACATAAAAAGGTCGTCAGAGCCTCATTGTAATCATCTTCTTGCGAATGAGTGTAGTTGTCACATCTCTTATCAGAGATAAAACTTCCACCATTCTAGCGAGTCTTGCACTATGTATTTTTACAGTCTCTTTACAATTCTTTCATTAATAGAAATCAAGTATTGTTGTATTTCTTTGTTTCTGGTAATTTTCATGAGTCTTTCATTGTAATATATCTTCTTTCATTTCGATCCAAACATAATCTGGATCAGTGGTATCAGAGCATGATTCTCTTGATCGTTTTTAGCACATGTCTCCGACGAGGTCTGAGTATAGTTAGTTGGGTCTCGAGCATGTCTCTCTCAAGGACAATCACTCTCGCACGGCCAAGAAACCCTCAATGGCGGAATAAAAGAAAAATGACGGAGCAAAAGATTATGTTAACCCGTTGCTTGAGAAATCTCTCACGCGATAGAGGGAGGAAATGATCGATAATTTTGCACACATCCTTCAACACCTACTGATAGAAACATGCACATCTTCATCAAGTGGCCATTTTGGAGGAACCTTGTCCTTCAAGGTACAAGTTAATTTTGATATTCCCATATTTGAAGGTTAGATAGATGAAAATGCCCTAGAAAAATGGTTAAATCTATTAGAAGTTTATTTCTCTATTCAAAAATTTTCCGACAAGGAAAATATCACCTTCACACTCCTCAAGGCTCTCCCCTATGTCAAAAATTGGTGGGAAACTTACTGGGAGAAAAGTTCCATAGAGGAATCTAGAATATATGGGGTTGAGCCCACTTGGGTTGTTTTTGTGGATGCGGTCAAAGAATAGTACTATCCTATTGATAACTATGAAGATGAGTACATGAGATGGACCACATTGTGACAAAAGAAGAGACAAATAGTGTCGGAGTTCACAAATACTTTCCATACCTTGCGCACCAAGCTGGGTATCAAAGACTCTGAGGGACATCTGGTTCTGAAATATCGTGGGGCTATACATAGGTACATCCAAAATGAAGTGGATTTCCTAACCATCTCATCATTAGGAGTTGCCTATCAATACGCTGTCAAAATAGAGCAAAAATTTAGGCACCAGAAAAAATGGGAATTCGGGTCTGTAAATCTGCTACAACCAAAACATGGTAAGGAAGGCACTAACCAACAACCTCCAGACAATCATTCCAAGACACAGGACAAGAAGGGTAAAGGAAAGATGAATAATGACATTGGGAAGTGGTGTGACTTCCACAAAATCCCCTGGCACAACACTGATGAATGTTTCTCGAAACAGTCATTGGTGGCCAAGGTTAAAGACATGAATCTGAACCCTAATTCGGAATCTGATCCAGAAAATATTGAAAACAGGAAGATCATAGACACAGACCCCACTACCATTGTCACGACCACAACAATTCAACCAGAAGAATAAGTATATCCTGAAAATGGGGAGTGCTTCTTCCATTCACAGATGTGGGTGAAGGAGACCTTGATGCATTTCATTGTTTATAATGATAGCCAAAAGAACCTCATCTCAGCTAAGACTATCAAACAGTTGTGTTTATCGACAACACCACACTCGCAGCCATACAACATTGGTTGGATTCACCATGGATGATATCTTTGTGTCAGCCAACAGTGTCTCTTGTCCTATGGCATTCAACCCTTCAAGGATGAGGTAATGTGTGATGTTTCCCCTCTTGATGTCTTTGATGTGGTTTTGAACCAACCATATATGTGGATACGTCATGTTTTTGATGAGTCTAGACCCCGTAGTCTCATTATTACTTTGGGAGGTCATCTATATAGGATACCAGAGGCAGTTCCGACTACCACTCCACTAAAAAATTGCCGCAAGGTAATCTCTCATACTGCAAAATTCATCCTCTTCACATTTTGTTCAAAGGATGCACAGAAGACCACTACAACCATTGCAGCCTCAACACCTTCTATCCAGCAAAAACTGATTGTTTCTTCACCTACAATGGTGCCTACACAATGCCCTGTCAAACCCAGATACAACAGATTGGTGGAGCATATTCAACCCTACAAAAAATAGGCTAGTGACATTCTTCCATAGACCAAGCAACATAACTTCTCCAACAAAGCACACAAATCACCAAGATTCAAATTTAGAAAATGATTTCCTCTCTTCCCTAGGAACTCAATGCAATGGATACCATTGTTTCCTAAGGGGGGAGGATTGATCCAGGTGGATATTGGTGGCCACCCATCTGTTCCAACTGGCTCCTTTTGTCATTTTTTTAGTTCAACATGTTCTTTTATACTTCCTTGTAATTGTGGGTTCTACACTTTTGGGAATGTTTGAAGCCATACACATATTCGAGGGGGATACTAGTGGCCTCCCACTTAATCCAACCATCTTATTTTGTATTTTTTCATGTCATCACATCTTGTTGTACTTCCAGGGTCGTTTTGGGGCCCAAAACATTGTTTTTTTGGCTCTCCACGGTCAAACTGTAGATGGAATCAAAGTTTGATGGAGGAATGTGTATTTCTCTCAAAGACCTTTCCAATGGGTTATCATGCACCTAAAACATAGATCGTATGAAAAAGTTACGACCCCGAGAAGTTAATGTACTAACTTACCCAAACGGGGCCCACATGACTTTTGGTGTTTCACCTCCTAGGGTTAGGTTTTTGGATATCTAAGGTTTGGGCATTCCTGTTTAACATAAAAAGGCCTTCAAGGCCTCATTTTAATCATCTTCTTGTGAATGAGAATAGCTGTCACATCTCTTCTCAGAGATAAATCCACCACCATTATAGCGAGTCTTGCACTCTGTATTTTTACAGTCTTTTTACAATTCTTTGATTAATAGAAATCAAGTATTGTTGTATTTCTATATTTCTGGCAATTTTCGTGAGTGTTTCATCATAATATCTCTTCTTTCATTTCATTCCAAACATAATTTGTATCAGTGGTATCAGATCTGGTTGCTCTTGATCGTTTTCAGTGCATGTCCACGACGAGGTTCGAGTATAGACAGTTGGGTCTCAAGCTTGTCTCTCTCGAGGAAAATCACTCTCGCACGGCCAAGAAACCCTTTATGGCGGTAGAAAAGAAAAACAATGGAGCATAAGATTATATTAACTTGTTTCTTGAGCAATCTCTTGCACAACAAAGGAATGAAATGATGGAGAATTTTGCACACATCCTTCAACGCATGTCAATAGCAATAAGCACATCTTCATCAAGCGACCATTTTATAGGAACCTCTCCCTTCAAGGTACAAGTTAATTTTGATACTCCCATATTTGAAAGTCAGATAGATGCAGATGCCCTAGAAAAATGGTTAAATCTATTAGAAGCTTATTTCTCGGATCAAAAATTTTCAGACAGGGAAACGATCACCTTCTCACTCCTCCAGGCTCTCCCCCATGTCAAACATTGGTGGGAAACTTACTGGGAGAAAAGTTCCACAGAGGAATATGGAATATATAGGGTTGATCCCACTTGGGATTTTTTTGGGGATGCGGTCAAAGAACAGTACTATCCTGTTGATAACTATGAAGACCAGTACATGATATAGACCACACTGCAGCAAGAGAAGAGCCAAATAGTGTCAAAGTTCACAAATAATTTCCATACCTTACGCACCAAGATGGGTATCTAAGACTCTGAGCGACATCTGGTTCTGAAATACCATGG
Organism: Picea mariana; assembly: GCA_032191745.1. Taxonomy (NCBI): domain Eukaryota; kingdom Viridiplantae; phylum Streptophyta; class Pinopsida; order Pinales; family Pinaceae; genus Picea; species Picea mariana. The sequence continues at coordinate 99,701 of JASDQU010435783.1, forward strand.
GTCTCTACATAGGTACATCCAAACTGAAATGGATTTCCTAAACATCTCATCAATTGGAGCTGCCTATCGATATGTTGTCAAAATCGAGCAGAAATTTATGCACCAAAACAAATGGGAATTCGAGCCTGAAAATCTGCTACAACCAAAGCATGGTAAGGATGACCCTAACCAACAACCTCCAGAAAACTAGTCCTGTTGGAAATACTA
>JASDQU010435783.1:103980-116431 GCA_032191745.1 Picea mariana
CTGGTTACCATGCCAGGGCAGTGACCTTTGGTTGCATGGCCAAGGGAAATGGGGTCTCATCACGAGCCGACCTTCTCATCTCTGTGAAAGTACTTGTGAGTAACACTGTCAACTATGGTCACCATGCCAAGGCAATGTCCTCTTGGTTAGCCCTTGAATAAAAAAGAAAAAGAAGAAGAAGAAGAAAATAAAATAATAAAGTAAGAAAAAGAATAAAGGCAAGAACATGCTTGGAAAAAATGCATCCATGACAGGTACAACTTTCCTTCTACAAAGGCACCCATAGATAACATTATGCATCCTTGGCCCACACTGCACCCACATGTCTAGACATCCCCTAGTCACATCACCTCACTTACATGGCTTGGATGAAATCTTCCTGGAAACTTTCCTTTTCTTGTGGACACTAGCCCAATAAGACGTTTTGTCTTTTTCTCCAATCTTGTATTGCAGGTTTTTGTAATGTCTTTGAGCTAATGAATGATGTATTAGGGTTTTATGCATATGTTTAATAATATTGATGATGATATGTGATTAACATTGTTATGATCCTGGTGACTAATGAGCCCATGGAGGGCGTAGCTTTTGATGTGCAGGACCATGCCCGACGAACAGGTACCATTTGGATCGATACACATGGGGAGATGACCAGTTCAGACCTCCATGGGGCTGAAGAGCCCACTAGATGGATGTTGAGACCCCATCAGGGGGTAGAGACAGGATGGACATGGATCAGGGATTTTTCACCGAAGAGGAAGAGGACATTCCATCAGAGGCACTACGACACGACTAGACCTAGGGGAAATGACCCCTTTTCAGTGGAACACTAGCCTTGGAAGGCTTAGGATGTCCCCATATTCACCATGACGTCATCCAACTTCATGGACACCTTTGGAGGCATACTGGGCAACAGTGGCACATGTGGCATGTTGGAGAGGCCCCTAGGGGCTAACGTTTTGCTCCTGGATGTCTCATTTTCCATAGAAAGGGCTGACACCTCCCTTGAAGGGGATTTTACTCTCTTTGTAGCTCAATTAGGGTTTTAAAATGAACATTTAATGTAAAACAATATTATTTTGGTATTTTGGCCTTGTCAACCTTTTTATGACCTAAAAAGTTAAATTAGGTCATTGATACACTATATATTGAGGGATTTGACTCTCATTTTATCATGATTCATCACTCACCACTTGGTGAGGTCTGAAATTTGAGCCCCATTTGGGTTATAGGCTGATTTGAGGAAGGCGCACTTGTTGAAGGAAGATATTTTTGGCATTCTATGGTGTTTTTCTTGAAGGAAGGTGTTAAAACTAGGGTTTGCATGATTATTTTCTTGATGAATTGTAAGTATTTTTCTACAAAACTTCTTGATTGAATGGTTGTAGTCTTACTCCTTACATGTATTTATAATTTGTTGAATCAAAACCCTAGGGGACAAACACACAAGTAGGTCGTTGTCTCATGTCCTACTTACAATATCGTTTTAAGAGTTGTTGCAAGGATAGGGGTATATCATCTTTCATACACCTCATCAGTAGGTTTATAGACCTTACTAGGCCACATTGCCAAATGCATGAAAATGTCCTTCAAAACCTCATGGTAGCGTTAGACCACAAAGGATTCACCACTGAGATTGTAGAATATCTAAGGAAATCATACCATGATCAATACCAAGAATCCTCTGACATAAAAGATGAGGTTTATGAAGACCATTATCAACCCCTTGAAGAGGAGAAAGACCTATGCCATAATCCAATAGAATGCAACAAAGATATAACTAGAGACATCAATTATAAGGATGAAGCACCAGTAGTCTGATGAAGCTCTCCAAGATCCTGTCCCTCCTGGACAAGATGAAGAAAATGAGGTAAGTCATTTTCCTTTCCAGTTTTTTGATGATACCGTGTTCTATGACTCAAATAGTGAAGAAGAAATGGAACCCTTGGACAAGCTAGATCCCCTATATCTCAAGACTGAAGATGTAGAAGCATATCTTCCACTTGATGAAGCTATCCAAATACTTGAATCTCTTGCACATGAAGGATTAAACAAGGTGAATTATTCCCCCTTCCAAGTTTTCAATGGTTCTTTACCTTATGACACAGAGAGTAGAGAAGTATCAGATGTTTTGACTCCTCCATGTTATGATACTGATACTGACATAGTTGATTTTGACAAGTTCATACATGTTGGGAGACGTAGGTGGGATGTGGTTAGTTATGATATGGATCCCATCTATGACATAAAGAGTCATCTCCGAGTGTTTCCTTTGCAATTATCACAACAAGCTCTTGACTAGTGGCAATAGGGAGATGAGATTTTTACTGGCTCTCCACAAACACCCAAGGTTGACCAAGTACGGTATTTCCCCATGATTCTCGATCTTATCTTGAGGCATTTGATGAGTAATCCTCTGGGCACTTAGTTTTACCCTATGAAAATGACTATCAATCGCCACTATGCTCAGATTTTGATAAGAGTAAAGACATTTTTTGCCTAAAGAAGGATTCTCATGACCTTTTTCTCTGGCTACCTTTTATTACTTTACCGTGATTTTCCATTAAAGGTGTAGTTGGGAAGTATATTTTTAATGTTGAGTTTCCTCTTAGGCAAACCCTGGACTCCAAGGGTTGGTTGGGTGCTGCAATTTTGAGTCAGTTATCCCAATCATCTGCTATATATTTGTCGATCCCTTCCTTGACTTCAGAGCATGAGGATATCCTAGGTAGCCAGTTTGTAGGCCCTTTGAATCAGTTCTCTGAACCTTTCATTTTTCATGAACCTTTCTTGAAGTGGATTGAGTACTCTCCTTAGAGATGGACTTGGCAGGATTTTATCCCTCCCACCTGCCTCCATGAGTTAGACTTTGAGATTTCCAATGATATGATATATATTCTAACTTATGACATTTTTGCGCTTTATTTATCACTATTTTGGTTTATGATGAAGCACAAAGGTAGGTATCGTGGGACATTGTTGGATTGGCTACACTAGTTGTTTGACTACATCGAACATCCAGCCGAAAGGTAAGTAAAGGTAGTTACTTTTCTTTACATTCACATATTGATTGTTTTACTTTACTGTATATATATATCCATATGTATGCTAGGGTGGCATTACCACCACAATTTTTTTACTAATACTCCTATCAAGATTGAGCAGGTTTGCAGGTTATGCCAGAGATGTTGAGGTTCTCATGTGCTCTACAGTGAGCACATGTCCTCGAGTTGGAGCTAGATGTTACCCCCATTTTTCAGGGATAGCTAGGAGATCATGTCTCGAGGCCCACAGGTCCTAGACATGGAGTACCGAGAGCAGGATTTACCTAAGCATGGCCCTGGAGGACCCATCCTTTTCTTCTTCCATCAGATTTGTCTTGTCAACAACAACAACATCCATCACCATTGGCTTGGTCTTGTATCAGAAGAGGTTCTTGATCCATGAGGTAATTGGTCCAGGTATCATGGTATGTGTCACTCTTGATCATTGAAACCTTTAAATATATGCATCTGATTCCTTTTATCTCTAACAACTTCTTGGATCTTACATTATCCCACTTGACCATGCTTGGGGAGATTGACAGGGTGTCCTAGCAAACTTGTGCCCATAGGTCTTGGTTTGCCACTGGGGGAATTTCTGAAAAGTCATCGTCTGCTCCTATCATAACACCACTATTTCATGTTATCTCCTACTCATTTATCCCATTCCCCTTGTTCAGGCATTGGGTTGAACTATTTGTAGGATCACACCTTATCTCGTGGGAAGAAGGGGCTAAAGGCCTAGAAGGTAAAAGGAGCTGGTAAAAGACAAAATACTAAAAATGAAACCTCGAGATGCTTCGCCCAGGGATCCTCTAGAAGGAAATAAAAGGCCTCTCAACAAGAAACAAGAGGGACCTAGAAAATAACAAGCAAGACCTAGTCAGAGGATAGGGGGTTTCATCATGAGCCAACCTATTAGGTCCATGGGTACCTAAAAGTATGACATTGCCACCATCTGGTTACCACGTCAGGGCAGTGACCTTTAGTTGCATGGCCAAGGGAAAGGGGGTCTCATCATGAGCCACCCTTCTCATCTCTGTAAAAGTACTTTTGGGTAACACTGTCATCTCTGGTCACCATGCCAAGGCAGTGTCCTCTGGTTAGCCCTTGAATAAAAAAGAAAAAGAAGAAGAAAAATCAAATAAAATAATAAAGAAAGAAAAAGAATAAACTCAAGAACAGGCTTGGAAAAAATGCATCCATGACAGGTACAGCTCTCCTTCTACAAAGGCACCCATAGATAACATTATGCATCCTTGGCCCAGACTGCACCCACATGTCTGGACATCCCCTAGCCACATCACCTCACTTACATGGCTTGGATGAAATCTTCTTGGAAACTTTCCTTTTCTTGTGGGCACTAGCCCAATAGGACGTTTTGTCTTTTTCTCCAATCTTGTATTGTAGGTTTTTGTAATGTCTTTGAGCTATTGACTGATGTATTAGGTTTTTATGCACATGTTTAATAATATTGATGATGATATGTGATTAATATTGCTATGATCCCGGTGACTGATGAGCCCATGGAGGGCGTAGCTTTTGATGTGAAGGACCATGCCCAATGGACATGTACCATTTGGACCGGTACACATGGGGAGATGACTAGTTAGGACCTCCATGGGGATGAAGAGACCACCAGATGGATGTTGAGACCCCATCAAGGGGTAGAGATAGGATGGACATGGATCAGGGATTTTTCACTGAAGAGGAAGATGACGTTCCATCAGAGGCACTCCGACACGACTAGACCTAGGGGAAACGACCCCTTTTCAGTGGAACACTAGCCTTGGAAGGCTTAGGACATCCCCATCTTCACCATGATCTCATCCAACTTCATGGACACATTTGGATGTAGACTGGGCAGCAGTGGCACGCGTGGCATGTTGGAGAGGCCCCTGAGGGGATAACGTTTTGCTCTTGGATGTCTCATTTGCCCTAGAATGGGCTAACGCCTCCCTTGAAGGGCATTTTTCTTTCTTTTCAACTCAATTAGGGATTATTTTGGTATTTTGGCCTTGTCGGCCTTTTTATGACCTAAAAAGTTAAATTAGGTCATTGATACACTATATATTGAGGGATTTGACTCTCATTTTATCATGATTCATCACTCACCACTTGGTGAGGTCTGAAATTTGAGCCCCATTTGGGTTATTGGATGATTTGAGGAAGGCTCACTTGTTAAAGGAAGAGATTTTTGGCATTCTATGGTGTTTTTCTTGAAGGAAGATGTTGCAACTAGGGTTTGCATGATTATTTTCTTGATGAATTGTAAGTATTTTTCTACAAAACTTCTTGATTGAATGGTTGTAGTCTTACTTCTTACATGTATTTATAATTTTCTGAATCAAAACCCTATGGGACAAACACACAAGTAGGTCGTTGTCTCATGTCCCCTGATAGAAAAACTTTTAGCCATTGAAGAAGAAGAAGAGAGCCTAGCCATAGCTACATTCCTTTTTCTTCTTCCCTTAAGCTAGCCGTACCTTTTGACATCAAGAGGAAGAGGACATCCCAGGCCTAGGTTATCTACACCTAGGGCCATTTTCTTTTAGGGTTTGATGAAAGAGCCTTGGCTTAGCAACACTCTCCCTTTTAAATCCCTCTTGTCTTGACTTTGCTTTTTTTTGAGCTAGTTGTTTGCCAGGAAGGAGGAGAGAGAATGAGGCCTTGATTTAGCAACACTGGAGTGAGCGCCTCTCCCCTAGGGTTATGATTTTGGAGACCTTCTTTAAAAACACTTCAAAACATATCCCTCTAGTCCTTTAAAATCTCATCTCCTTCAACTTTTGTGTTCTTCACCTATGATTCCATTAACCCTAAGGCACTGATCTAAGACCTCCAACGTTGAAGTAGAATTGGATCCAAACACTCTCAAACCTCTTGAAATTGAAACCCTAACTACACTAACCCTAGCCTAGATTAACTTACTAACCCTAAGTTGCTAACGTCATCATTGAATATTTCATCTTTATTGCAAAAATGTTTTGACTTTTGAGTAATTGAATGGTAGTTGAAGGCATTAATTGAGTTAAGGTGTTATTTGTTATATTGAATGTCGTATCATTCAAGTATTTATTGATGAAGTGATATTAATGCCATTGCTATTTTGTAAACATTGACTTCGTCAACATTTACCTTTTTAAATTGCTCATATTGAATATCAGATAGTCATTGACTTATATGAAGTACTAACCAAGCCTGCATATATCAGTTTATTGTTGCTTTGTTCTCGGGCAGTGATTCTACTTGGTTATCTTTATTGGATATAAGCCAGGCTATCTGTTTTAGTGGTGATCTATGAAAGGGGAAACTTGTCATTGTCTGATTATCCTTTAGCCTCTTCAAAACCCCAAGTCACCGGAGACATCTCCCCTGGGCCTCACCTCCCTAAAGAGAAGGAACCTTCCCATCGTGGTGACATTGGGTGGGATAGGTTCCTGTTACGCCAGTTTGGCCCTTTATCTTCTAGCCTTTCTTCCTAGCTACAAACTATGCGATAACAAGACTAACAGTGATCCTGAGATAGTATGGATTTGTCCAAGTATTCTTCTTACCCTTCCCTGTCTTCCTTATCTTGTTTTCTCTTCGAGGAGACTTCTTCCCTTCAATGAAGATTAAAATGTCAGTGCTCTAGACTACTTCGATACCTTTTGTTGGTAACCTGAGAAATACCCTGGTCTGAGTGATTCCACGCCAACAAAATGGTTCCATTGTCGGGACCTTCTTAATAAGGGAACCTGTAGGGAGAATGCTTCCACAAATCCACTGATTCGATATTCACCAGTGGTGGGAGAGAAATTGTGATGCCTTCATATGGAAATAAGCGGAGTTGTGAGATAAATCTATGAAAGATACAAGAGATGTTGTCTTTTACTCAGAAAGATCAAGCGACCAGTATGAGATATTCTGGGTTAAATTTTCAGAAGAACTATTCCATTGGATAGATAGGATCCAAGAAGCTCCGGAATTCCAAGAATGAGTCAACAATACATGTACTTGGGATACAAAAAATATTGCAACTCTTCATCGGCTGGATCGCCCGATCACGTGAGCAATTGATTTCTAGGTCGATACAAATCTTGAAGCATACATTATCGAGTTTGCAGTTGAGAATCACTAGTCTTTTTCAAGGGAAGAGGAGGATTTCAAGAAATACACACAAGGAAGGATACTGAGATAAATTCCTCTGTGGATTAAGGTATTCTTGATGGAGGATGGGATGTTGACTATCTCCTCGACTGAGATGACAACCTAAACACCCACACTTGGGGTGGGATCATGGCCTAAGAAAGGGGAGAGGGTTCTTTGATAAAAGGGGGAGTGGAAAGAAATGGACGTGAGTAAGGAGAAAGCCTTGAAAAGAGCCACCATAGTTGAGAAGTGGTGGCGTGGTAAGATAAAGAAATCAGTAAGGCAGTTCGAGGTGTTGAGGAAAGAACTTAGACCATGAGATGTCGATGAAGGAAATAAGGAAGAGTTGAGGAAGATGAGAAGATAGGGAAGACTGGTCAGTCAAAGACTAAATGAGAGAGAAGAGGAGAGAGAAAGAAGTCCCCAAGAGGGTGGACAAGAAGAGTAATGTGTCGAAGCAAGGGAAGATCAAGTCGACATGGATCTTGCAAAAGAAAGAGAAGATTCAGCCCCGATACTAGGAAAGATCGAGAATCCAACCGAAGAGTCCACTCCAAAGGATGAGAAAGAGAGCCCCCAGATCAAATAAACCTGCCTAGAATCCATGGAACCAGCCCCGAATCATCTGTCCCCCAATTGTCTTCTATACCAGTGGTAAATTCTGTACTACCTTCTTATGATATTTCTATTTCAATTCAGTCAGTCAGTTAGTCATAGCCGATGAACATGAATACTGGGAGGATATTGGGATCCCCTGGTATATCGTAACCAAGATTGTTAGTGTTTAATTTGATAGGGGTAGTAGGATCAACAATGGTTGGAAACATAGGACGTTTGATTGCTCGATACCCAAAATTTTGGGGTAAAGGAGATGAGGATGTTGAGAAACATTGGTTTATGTGTGAAGCGATTTGGAGGTCCGGAGGGACTCTAGATGCAAATAAATTGGTTGAATTCCAGACTATCTTGAGAGGTCATGCTCTCAAATGGTACATGAAGGCTATTGATCCAGGAGGAGCACAAGGACATGCGTTCACACTTGGCCAAGTTTGGATAAATTTCATAGCATAGTTTAAGCTACCTCAGTCAGAACAACAAGCTCTGTCTGAGTTGCACGAAATTCAATAGAGGGAAGGAGAATCAACTTGGGAATATAGTCAAAAGTTTAAGGATTCCATTTGGAGGCTAGTGCATCCAATTCATGAAGATCACCAAACAGAGTGGTATATCCAGGGATTGTTACCTCTGACATGAATTCTGTTAACACAACAACGGATAACCACCTTGATAGATGCCCTGGAAAAATCAATGAAGATTGAAGCCATGGAAGGATATCTGGGGAGACTAAGGGTGACCAGACCCCCAACAGATGCAAATTTGGTGCAACTCAAAGGAAAAATATCAACATTGAAAGAGAAGATTAAAGAATTGATGATACCTAGACCAAGACGACCTGAAGTCTGGTGTACCAGATATTACACAGAGGGGAATATGACAAACAAATGTCCATGTATGAGGGGAATGGGAACTCCTCACAATCTGTGAATTTACCATTCCATACCCCAACCCTGTATCATGACTTTCCAGGAAATCAGGCATCGCAATCAACTGAGTATTGCAAGATCTGATGAACTCATGGGAATGCGCCAGGACTGTTCCCTATTATTCAAAAGTATTTTACCGTACCAAATATCATACATTGTGAATTATGTGCATCTACCACGCATGCTACAAATCAGTGTAGATCATTGGATGAACTTGCAGACAACTTGGATTGAACATCATTCAAGGTGAATGAAACCCCTCAAGGATCGGGAAGAGGCTGAGGAGACTTCAGAGGAGGAAGAACTGAGGGAAGAGGACAAAGTAGATGCTACAATTATGATGAGCAAGGTCACATGGATAGGGATTGTCCTCAACCGAGATGACCATGGTGCTCTCACTACAAAACCAATGGACACACAACTGAAGACTTCCCAGAGCTAATTGTGAAATGGGAAGATCGGGTACGTCAACGAGGAGTCAACTTCATTGGCTCAGAGATAAAGAGGGAATCCAAGGGACATCTACCCCAGATTAATATCATTACTCACGGAGGAGAAAAGACTGGCACAAATGATGATAATCTGCCTAAGATCCATAAATTAGCACCCAAGGAGGACATGTATGACCCTCTGAAACAAAATCTATTCTTTAAAGATGCAATAGAAGTATTCCAGAGTATCCCTGGACCTGAAATAAAAGAAAACCCCCCTCATCCCACCATTTATCCTAATATTTTGCAATTCCCTACCTCACCCCCTGCACCCCGAAACCCCATAATCCTGATGAGACAACTTCAATAGTCGCAAAATGTAGTCAACCTTTGGTTTCAGTTATTTTTTGATATTATTGGGAATGCCCGACTGACAAAGAAGTTGCACAATGCCTTGTATCTAGTCCTAGGAACAAAGGAATCCCCAGAATCTAGAATAATGACTAATCTTCCTCAGAAGAACACTCAGAGAGTGCAAATAAGGAAAATATGGATTGGGAAAGATTTTATACTAGCAGCCCAGCTAGATGATTTTGAGATTAAGGATTTTATGTTAGAACTAGGATCTGATGTTAACATACTGCCTAAAAAGACTTGGGAATCTTTAGGGACACCCCAGTTCACATATTCCCCAATCCAATTGAGAATGGCCAATCAGTATTGTATTTTCCCAATAGGAAGACTAGAGAATGTGGAGATAGATGTTGCGAGAGTAAAGATTGTAATTGATTTTGAGGTGATCGAAAACATGGGGTATAAGGACCCTTATCCTGCACTACTTGGTATTGATTGTGCTTATGATAACTATGTTTTTATTGAATTGAAGAGGGATACTATGATATTTGAAGTAGATGGAATAAAAGTAGTTCATCCTTTGGATCCGTATGTAGGCCCTCGATACACGGAGTCAACGAACAACAATATGGAAGGAGAGGATCTAGATCAGTTATACACTGTAACAACAGGAATGAGAGCATACTACATCAATCCTATTGTTGATGGATTAGTAAGTTGAAGGAGCATACAATCGATGGATGGAGATTCATAGCTAACATTTGAAAGTTGGAAATAGGGTGCATATGAAATATTTTCAAGACGATGCGCAACTATCAGAGAAATGAGATGGGTTGGAACAGAGGTTAGAGAACATCCAACATACAATGATACTTCATACCTTGGCAGTTTTCTGGTTAGCATGGAATAAAAGATAGCAGAAGATCAAAGGATCCTAGTTCTGGACTTAGCCCTGGAAGACACCCCTGCCAGGTGGTGGGCTAGTCACAAAGTAATAATTAGGAACTGGGAGGATGTGAAGCATGCTATCCAATGTAGATTTCAAGATAAGGAGCAACTAAAATCATAGATGCGGATGGATTTTCAAGTTGCGCAATTGTTTAATGGACAATATGATCCTAAAACACATATCGAACAATGTGTAAGACAGTGACAAGTTGCAGAAGTACCATCTCACTTGTGGGTTCAAGTTTTTCCCCATTCACTAGGTCCAATCCTGAAAGCATGGTACATTCATGAAGAGACCAGAAGGAAGATCAATAGTTAGAAAACTTTAGCAGATAAATTTTGCAAGGACTTCTATTTTACAAGTAAGTACCCTAAGCTTAAGATAGTCCTACAAATAATTAAAGAAATCCTTTTTACCAATGTTTGTAAATGAAAATCAAAACCAGTGGTATGTTCCAATCATAGTCAAGTGCTTCAGTCTAACCTTCACTTGGACATGGACAAGACACCCATATAATCCTATAAAATCGAGAAGGATTTAGAAAACCCTGATGATTTAAAAGAACTGAGAAATTTATCCATTAAGGAAACAAAAGTAAGTAGAGAAATCTAGAACACGCTACCCAGTCATATTGATAGCTCTTATAACCATCCATTGAAGTTGCAGAAGGTCAACATAGGAACTACCGAGAAACCTAATATAGTTTTCGTAGGAGATTACTGGGATGAGCAAACTAGCCAGAAAATACATAGCTTGTTGCCAGAGTATGAGGACTTATTCCTAAAGACATTCTCGGAGCTAAAAGGGATAAAAGGGACTATGGGAGAGATGAAAATTGAACTAAAACCATAATCAAAACCTGTAAGGCATATACCATATCATCTTAACCCCAGGGTGAAAGAGAAGGTTAAGAGGGAAATAGACAAGATGCTTGAGGCCAGACTTATTTTTCTAGTTGAAGAAGCAGAGTGGGTTAGCCCCATAGTCATCCAGAGCAATAAAGGTACATAGCACATTAGGGTATGTGTAGAATACAAAATCCTTAATTTTTCCTGCGTGCATGACCCTTTTCCCACACCTTTTATTGACGAGGTGCTAGAACAGGTTGCGAGGAAAGAGTCTTACTCATTTACAGATGGATTTTTGGGGTATCACCAAGTGAGAATTACCGAAGAAGACAAAAATAATACCACATTAATAACAAAATAGGGGTTGTTTGCATATAATGTGATGGCCTTCGGTCTAAAGAACGCCCCTGCATCTTTTTCCCGGATTGTAATAGCATCCTTCCAAGAATTTATTCACAAATTTATACAACTTTATATGGATGACTGGACGATGTACAATATGCTTAAAGAACATGTAGCGCTACTATGACTGATGTTTGATCAGTGTAGGGAAATACAGATATAGTTAAACCTCAGAAAGTGTATCTTTTGTGTGCCACATGGAAATATGTTAGGCCACATAGTATGTCGAGAAGGAGTGCTGGTAGACCCAGCCAAAGTTTCACCTCAGAGTTACAATGGGGCTCTGAAGGCCTTTTTATGTTAAACAAGAATTCCAAAACCCTAGATATCCAAAAACCTAAACCTAGGAGGTGAAACACCAAAATTCATGTGGGCCCTGTAGCGTGCATTTAACCAGGTTCACCCAACCTCTTATTTTTGCACTTCATTACATGGATTTAAAAACAAATGCATTTAACCAGAATTAAACACACTTAATTCGCAGAGTAAAATATATAAGTTACTGTTACCATTAACAAACCATAACATCCAACAATATTTTATTTACACACAGCGAAAAACATGATAATATATATATATCACAGCCAAAACATGTTCAAAACATAATTCAGAATACTTAACTTTTAACGGCTGTAGAAATCACCAACCGAGTGCAGGCCTTCCACGAACCTCCCAGCCTTAGACCACACTGTTCATCATCTCAACAGTGGGTCACCCCCGAGCTGGGACCGAGCTCCACCCCAAGGCAAGG
>JASDQU010435784.1:10174-22085 GCA_032191745.1 Picea mariana
GAAAAAATATTATAAATTTAAATAACATTAATAAATTAAAATCTAAAAATATATATTTTAAATTTTTTTATATAAAAACAATATATATTGATTTCAATTTAACTTACTTTTAAAATTTTAATTTTGATTTTTTAAATTTTTAAATATGTAATAAAAAAAATTAAAAGTAAGTTAAAAAAAATATCTTTATTAATACTTATATATTAACTCAAAAAAAATAATATTAAAAAATATCTTTATTAATACTTACATATTAACTAATGTGATACACAACTAACCATACCTACAAAGTATTATAGCATATCAAATTAGCCATACATACAAAGTAGTTATAACATATCAAATTATAAAAAAACGTATCTTTGATTTCTTGTCAACCTTGTTAGAAGGAGAAACCAACAACATAAATTGAATTATTAATGATTAATTGAAGAATTCAAGAACTTTTTCCGTTTTGCTCAATTTCATCTTTGGAAAGTTGATAGTAGTGGTTTTTTTTTTTATTTAAAGCTTTTCTTCACTCTAATTTGATGAAATGTTTCCTAGAGCTGGATGTTAGAATGTAACCGTGAACCATTATGTGACATTAATTATTTCTTATTAGTTTATAAGTGAGAACGAAAGGATTAAAAGAGTTTTATAGAATTCATATTATTATTATTTTTTAATGATGTAGTAACATGAAGAAATTTTTAGATCTACTTCTTGGACAATTAAGAAGGGGTGAATCAATTGTTATTATGCTAAAACAATTATGCTCATTTTGAAATCTTTACTCAATGATGATTACAATAAAGTAGGGAAGTAAGCAATAGAATATTCAACATCAATCACACACATGAAATATATGGAGATAGATATTTAAGGAGGAAACTCATAAAGGGAAAAACCTCTTCTTCTTGATATGATAAGTAGTCTTTATTTTATATACATTATCATTCTTATGAGCTCCAACTCCTCTTGAGGCTACAACCTTTGTTTTACAAACAACAACTTGCTGAGAGCACCAACTCTCTGGTTTCTCTAGCACCCACTAAAAGGAAGAACCAACTCCCTGAGTATTCCAGCACCAATTGAATGGAAGAGCCAACTTCCAGTTACACAGGCACAACCCTGTATAATACAGAACAATTGTTCTCTCTTGCACCACCCTGTCACCCTTGTTTTTCTGGCTGCAACCGGATGGAAGCTACAAATCTCTGTGTTCAAGCACCCACTTGAAACTTTGAGGACACCAGTCCTCCCTAGCACCTCTCTACCACCCTGAAATATAAATATTTGCTTTCTTAAATCTTTTTTTGCGTCCCCCAAGAATTTTTTTGGGGCACAGCATGGTCGATCTTGCAAAGTATCAACTGGTTTGAGTCCCAACTTCTTGTACCCAGATCTTGTTAGGGACATACACGAAGAAAAATAAATGAAGAGCAGACCGCTTTGATACCAATGATCTAGATTTATGAGTGGATTGAAAGAATAAAAAACTGAATACAATAACACAGAGATACGGAGAAAAACAAAATATATCCAATGAACAATAACTTCTATTGAATAAATAAAATAGGTTGAAACTGTAAAACTGTAGAACTGGAAACAAATTCCTCGAATGGTGGTAGTTATCTCTTAGAAGAGATGTGACTGTTATGCGCATCCGTATGAGAAGAATGATTACAATGAGGCTCCAGAGGCATTTTTAACATTACTCATGAATGCCAAAACCCTAGACATCCAAAAACACAACGCTGGGAAATGAAACACCAAACGTTATGTGGGCCCTGATGGGTAAGTTGGTACCTCAACTTCCCTGGGTCATAACTTTTGCATACAAAATCCATTTTAGGAATGTGATAGCCCGTTGGAAGGTATTTTTGAGAACTACACATTATGTTGTCAAACTCTTACTCTATCCACAGTTTGATTATGGAAAGACAAAAAAACATTGTTTAGGGCCCCAAAACGGCCCTAGAAGTACAAAAAGATGTACCGACATGAAAAATTCCAAAATAAACTAGTTGGATTAGATGGGAGGCCACCAATATCCATCTGGAAGCTGTGTAGGGCTTTAGAAAAAACCAAAAGTGTAGAACTCACAATTACAAAGAATTACAGAAGAACGTGTTGAACTAACAATTGTCAAGATGATCCAGCTGGAATAGGTGGGTGGCCACCAATATCCACCTAGATCACACAGAGGTAGGTATTATGAGGTATTTCTAGGATAGTTTCATTGGTTATTTCACTACACCTATCATTCAACCAACAGGTAAGTAGAGGTAGGTAGGAATTTCCATCCGTTGTATATACCATTGCATATCATGTTAGCATAGTTGTACTTGCATTTTTCATATTGTCTTGCTTCATTATGTATATATGTATTCTCGTAATCATATGTTAGAATAGAGATAATTTTATTTGTTTATTTTATTATATGGACAAGGGGTGATATCATCAACCTAGGGATTACTAATATCTTTTATTGACATTTAGCAGGCACATGTCATACCAGAGATGTTGAGGTTCTCATGTGCTCTACAGTGAGCACATGTCCCCGAGCTAGAGTCAGATGTTATCCCATAGACTAGGGATAACTAAGGAGATCATGTCTTGAGGCCCATAGGTCCTATACATGGAGTACCGAGAGCCAAACGACTTAAGCATGGCTTCGGAGGGCCCCTCTTTTCTTCAATGCAGTCCATATATCACCACCAATAGTATCCATCACACCATCCTGGTCGTGAAGTAGCAGTGAGTCTTTCTCCGTGAGGTAATGAGTCTGGGTATCATGGTATATATCACTCTGATTTTTAAGCACTTGAACATGTTGTATTTGAATCCTTCTTCATTTCATGATGTTTTCTTGGAAATTATTCTCTTTTCCTTGTTCAAACCTAGAAGGGTGACAAGGTTCCCTAGTAAGTTGATTTTCTTTTATGATGGGTTGTTACTGGGTGGATATTTGAAGAGTAGTTGTTCATTCCCTCCATACTTACCACTTTCCATATTTATTCCTTCTATATCCGCTTTCCTTTTCAGGAATTTGGATTGGCTACACTATGAAGGGTAGTACCTTACCTCGTGGGAAGAAGGGTCTAAAGGACAAGACGGTAAAAGTAGTTGGCAAGAGTTAAAATCCATTTTGAAAACTTCGAGATGCTTTGCCTAGGGATCCCCGAGAAATGAGTGAAAATCTTATCAGTAAGAAAAGGGGACCCACAATATAACATAAACACTCAAGGTACTAGTTTATGGATAAGAGGTATCATCACGAGCTGACCTATTATGAACATGGGCATGTAGAGATATGAAATTACCACCCATCTGCTCACCAAACCAAGTTAGTGGCTCTTGGTGGCATAACCAAGAGAAAGGGGGTCTCATTACAATCCAACCTTCTCATTTCCGTGAAATGTTTGTGGATAACACTATCACCTCTGGTTATCTAGCCAGGACAATGGCCCCCAACTATTCCCTTGAAGCACAAGAGAAAAAGATAAAAGGAAATAAATATAAGTGATGTGAAAATAGGGGGCTGATTTGTTTTTCTATGCAATCACCCTCTACTCCATTAAAATAAACTTCAGGACCTTGCCCAATGTCTTAGTTGTGCAAGAGGTTTTATGTGTCAAGTTTAGGCTTCTTTTATGTGTTTATGTGTGAGGTTCTTTAAAAGGTTAAATATGTTGTCTAAATAAATACAACATAAAACATAAGTTGCAGAAAATAATAACCAACAAACTCACAACAATAAAAACATGATAAAGGAGTTCACCCCCAACTGGGCTACATCTCCTTGAGCCTCCATAAATGGACTAGGCTCTCTGGGATTAGTTTGTCAAAGATTATTTTACAATATTCTACTTAACTCCAATGGATTTACTGACTGTACCATTGGGTTCAGAATACATAAACACCCCAAAACTGACTATTAGTACTCTGAAAACAGACCATGGCTCATCTAGGCATGACCTCTTCTACTCGTGGCCTTGAGCTTCCCTGATATTCCTTACGAAAAAAACACCTGTAAAAGTTCTCAAATGCCTCTGAAACCTATCCAAATGAGTTAAAATAATAACAATTAGTTAAGAATGACTATTCAGTCACTGAAAATAGACTTGGGCTCATCTTAGCATAGCCTCCTTCAATGGTGGCCCTAAGATCCCTCGAGCTCCCTGAAACTTCAAAGTAGAAAAACCTGCAAAAGAAGTCTCCAAATTCCTTTGAAAACTATGTCAATGAATTCATAACATCCAAAAACCCATAGTTGGGTTTTTTTGGAACCTCATTTGGCCAAAAAATGAAGAAGATAGGCCTCTTGTCATTTTCCTCCTTCAAGCTTGTTGTCTCTGGTTCACCAAAATGCACTCCTTGTGTGAGTAACTTGGCTTCTAGGTGTTTTTCATGCCTAAACCTAGCACACGCATGCATCTACACAAAATGCGCCAAATTGTCACACCATTTTCTTGGGGCCCCCAAAGGCGGAGGTGTTGGGCGCATGGGGGGCCATATGGCCATGTCTCAGAGCAAATTTGGGGCTCCGTTACAAAATTTNGTACTTTTGGAAAAGCTCTGCATAAGTTGAGGTGGTCATATGGGGGTGGCACACATAATCGAGGGTTGGGGCTAAGCCCCAGCCCAGACCCACACCCACAATGCAACATAATCAAACTTAAATATATATTCAAACATATATATAGCAAGAAACAACACGTGGGCTAGTGGTAGTCCATACTTTATGAAAGCACTCCACCATGGGGGGAGGTCCGGGGTTCGATCCCCATGGACTACATAAAATTTTACCGTACAATAGGGTGCTACGTCGCAGCCCATGCCTGGGCCACATGGCACCACCCCATTTTCCAACAACCATGCCACGTGTCCAAAAATGATTTTCCCATGTCGACCCTCGGTTATCCACTCAACACCTCCCACATCAGTGTTTCCAGATCATCATACATTCATGCAACGTCAGTTGTACGGCCCTGCCACGTCATCTTTACGGACTGTATGGACTGTATAGTGAGCAATTTTCTCCCTATTTGGAAAATTGAACAGAACGCGATATCTCACTCATCCTATGTCTGTTTGAACCCATTCAAAGTGCATTGGGTTCATGAGGATGAGTCCTACGCACATGTTTGTTTTGAAATGATTCCAGACACTTTGATTTTGGGGCTAAGATTTGACCCCTAGTCTAGATTCTGATCGCACCTTCCCACTGAAAGGATTTTGGACCCACAAAAGCTCATGATTATCTACTTGAAATTCAATACTCTTCTACTTCCAAGTTCTATCAATTGATTCTACTTGAAAAGTCTTTTTGGCAATCACCTGGGTAACTTGACATGCCTTGCACTGCAACTGGCTATGTCCCTGAACCACTGTTCTCTGGCTCTTGTTGACCCACCGTTCTCTTTGTGCTTGGAATACTAACAACCTTCCCACTAAGAATCAATTCCCTCTTGTGAAGTCTTTGGAATCAACACAATCCGCTCTACAATGGCTGCAAAATACTTTACTGTGACATCTTGTCACAAACCAAGAAAAACCATCAATCTTGAAAACAAACTTAATACAAGACTGAAAATGATGCCAACAAGTCTTTTTTCTCTTCAAGCAAATTATAGCATCTTGTACTTCATCAAAGTACATGTGTTTTCCTGCATCTTGGTGTACTCAATATCGACTTACAAGCCAACAAACACCATCGACTAAACATAAGTCAAAAAACATGATTGACACAACATAGTTGTCAAGACAACATCAACACAAGTTGAGACTCATTTGAAACATATTGGCATTCCCAATGACAAGTCGACATTCATGATACACAACCATGTTACATTCATGAGTCACTCATAATGAATCTATCACAAAGTTCATTGTTTACACACATACAAAATCACATGCATGTGCATAACTCTTCAATTCTACTTCAAGTACAAACATAAGTACATAAACCCAAAAACATGTGGGTACATAAGAGCTGAAATGAAAAGCTATATGGCTGCAATAAGTGAGTATCATACCCATCTTTTACATCCTCCTGGCGAAGTTGGGCAACAACAACAATGCCTTCAATAGAATCGCATTCTCATGCAAACATGCATCATACAAGTTGTGATAAACTTATACAACTTGTCATAATTTCAATAGAAAATAATACATAATGCTGAAATGTGCATCTACAAACAAAAAAATGCAAGCCTTACTTTTTCAAGAAATCTAACCATTTCTTACAAAGCCAATTCAATGGTGACTTTTTCTTCTGAAAATTGTCTTCTTGGGAATCATCTTGACTCACATCGGTGATGGAATCTCCTCTTCCATTCTTGTCAGTCTCTTTATCAATCTGCCTCTTATGCTGTGAATGGATGGTTGGATGCAACGTCCAACATTGGTCAATGAGATGACCCCTCTTCTGGTAGTGAGTGCAAATATTTTGCATCTTATTTTCAAGTTGCCTTTTCTTGGAAATTTTCCTAAATGTGGTCAATCTTTTCCAACATCTTGAAACATGATGGTTATCTAAACCACAATATGTACATGTACTTTTTCTTCCATTTGTACATGAAAATATACCATGCTTAACATAATCAAAAGCAACAGAATTACAGGCAGAAATATACCTTGAACATTCACCTTTATCGCCTTCTTGAGGAGGTGACTTTGAAGAGTTACGAGCTCTCCTTTGAAGACCAACAACAGTGTTCTTGTCCTCATGGCTGTCACAACTCTCTTGTTTCACACATTTGCATTCATCTTGAATACACACTTTGCATGCTTGAGGGATTGAACTTGCAACAAAAGTCCTTGAACATTCACCTTTATCGCCTTCTTGAGGAGGTGAATTTGAAGAGTTATTAGCTCTATTTTGAAGACCAACAAAAATGTTCTTGTCCTCATGGCTGTCACAACTCTCTTGTTTTCCACATTTTCATTCATCTTGAACACACACTATGCATGCTTGAGGGATTGAACTTGCAAAAACAATTGTTCTTGGAATTGTTTCCCTTGTCTCCTCGACTTTGGAATTTTCTCCATCTTTCTATTCATATCCAAGATCCCTATACTTGGGCCTCTCTTCAACAACAATAGTCTCAATAATGTCTTGTGCATGCTTTCCTAACCCTCTACCTTCATATACCATTTTTAACAATAACTTGGACCCCATTCCTCTTGTGTGATTTTCAAAAACACCAAAGCATTCATCTTGAGAGGAATTTGAAGAAAAACCAACATTACATACCTCATGTTCATGCATGTACTTGGTTAGGGTTTCCTTTCCCTCATGGAGTTGAGTCTCCATCTCATGCAACTTTTCAAGAAGTTGGTGCTTCTCCTCCTTCATGGGCATCAACTGCTCTTGAAGGACAATGCTCTCCTTCCTATCTTCCAACATCTCTTGCACCATATATCTCATGGTTGCAAATGCCTTTAACATCTCTCTGTCAAAGAGCTTGGCTAATGAATATGTATGAGAACTCTTACTGTTTGAAGCTTCCTCCATCCTTGCAAGATATCAAACTTCAAAACAAAACTTGCACAATAATACCAACAACTAAATCTCTAGCTATCAATGGCAATCACATGAGAAAAACCTTGCTCTGATACCACCTAATCTGAAAATAGGGGGCTGACTTGTTTTTCTATGCAAGCACCCGCTACTCCATTAAAATAAACTTCAGGACCTTGCTCAATGTCTTAGTTGTGCAAGAGGTTTTATGTGTCAAGTTTAGGATTCTTTTAGGTGTTTTTGTGTGAGGTTATTTAAAAGGTTAAATATCTTTTCTAAATAAATACAAAAACAAACATAAGTTGCAGGAAAACAATAAGCAAAAAACTCACAACAATAACAACATGATAAAGGAGTTCTCCCCCAACTGGGATACATCTTCTTGAGCCTCCATCAATGGACCAGGATCTATGGGATTAGTTTGTTAAATATTATTTTATGAGTTTTTTCTCAACTCCAATGGATTTACTAACTATACCATTGGGTTCAGAATACATAAAAACTCCAAAAATGACTATTAGAAATCTGAAAACAGACCATGACTCATCTATGCATGACCTCTGCTACTGGTGGCCTTGAGCTTCCCTGAGCTTCCTTTTGGGAAAAACACCTATAAAAGTCTTCAAATTCCTATGAAACATATCCCAATGAGTACAGAGCATAACAATTAGTCAAGAATGACTATTCAGTCATTGAAAATAAACTTGGGCTCATCTAAACATGGCCTCCTTCAATGGTGGCCCTAAGCTCCCTCGAGCTCCCTGAAACTTCAAAGTAGAAACACCTACAAAAGAAGTCTCCAAAAGTCTTTGAAAACAATGTCAATGGATTCAAAACATGCAAAAACCCCTAGCTGGGCTTTTTCGACACCTCATTTGGCCAAAAACTGAAGTATGCCTCCCGTCATTTTCCTCCTTCAAGCTTGTTGTCTCTGGTTCGCCAAAACACACTTCCTGTGTGAGTAACCTGACATCTAGGTGTTTTTCGTGCCTAAACCCAACACATGCATGCATCTCCACAGAAAAAACCAAATTGTCGCACCATTAGCGGAATTAGGGACCCCAAAGGCGGAGCTGTTGGGCGCATGGTGGGTCATATGGCCACGTCCCAGCGCAAATTTGGGGCTCTGTTACAAAATTGGATGAGGGTGTGACAAGTGTCCAGGAACATGGAGGAGTACCATTGGAAAATCCCCATGCACAAAGTTGAGGTGGTTGTATGGGGGTGGCAAACATAACCGAGGGTTGGGGCTGAGACCCATCCTGGACCCGCACCCACAATGCATTATAATCAAACTTAAATATATATTCAAACATATATATAGCAAGCAACAACACGTGGGCTAGTGGTAGAAAATAATTTACGAAGGCGCTCCACCATGGGGGGAGGTTCGGGGTTCGATCTCCACGGACTACATAAAATTTTACCATACAATAGGGTGCTACATGGTAGCCCATGCCTAGGCCACGTGGCACCACCTGATCTAAAAATAGGGGGCTGACTTATTTTTCTATGCAAGCACTCTCTACTCCATTAAAATAAACTTTTGGACCTTGCTCAATGTCTTAGTTGTGCAAGAGGTTTTATGTGTCAAGTTTAGGCTTCTTTTAGGTGTTTATGTGTGAGGTTATTTAAAAGGTTAAATATGTTGTCTAAATAAATACAACAACAAACATAAGTTGCAGGAAAACAATAAGCAACAAACTCACAACAATAACAACATGATAAAGGAGTTCACCCTCAACTGGGATACATCTCCTTAAGCCTTCATCAATGGACTAGGATCTCTGGGATTAGTTTGTCAAATATTCTTTTACGAGTTGTTTCTCAACTCCAATGGATTTACTGACTGTACCATTGGGCTCAGAATACATAAAAACCCCAAAAATGACTATTAGAAATCTGAAAATAGACCATGACTCATCTAGGCATGACCTCTTCTACCGGTGGCCTTGAGCTTCCCTAAGATTCCTTGTGGAAAAAAAACCCATAAAATTCTTCAAATGCCTTTGAAACCTATCCCAATGAGTGTAGAGCATAACAATTAGTCAAGAATGATTATTCAGTCATTGAAAATAGACTTGGGCTCATCTTAGAATGGCCTCCTTCAATTGTGGCCCTAAGCTCCCTCAAGCTCCCTGAAACTTAAAAATATAAAAACCTGCAAAAGAAGTCTCCAAATGTCTTTGAAGACAGTGTCAATGGATTTAGAACATGAAAAAACCCCTAGATGGGCTTTTTCGGCCCCTCATTTGGCCAAAAACTGAAGAAGATAGGCCTCCTACCATTTTCCTCCTTCAATCTTGTTGTCTCTGGTTCGCCAAAACGCACTCCCTGTGTGAGTAACCTGACTTCTGGGTGTTTTCCATGCCTAAACTCAGTACACACATGCATCTCCACAAAAAAAACCAAATTGTTGCACCGTTAGCGAAATTAGGGACCCCAAAGGTGGAGGTGTTGGGCGCATGCTGGGCCATATGGCCCGTCCCAGTGCAAATTTGGGGCTCCGTTACAAAATTGGCTGAGGGCGTGACAAGTGTCCAAGAATGTGGAGGAGTAATATTGGAAAATCCCCAAGCACAAAGTTGAGGTGGTCGTATGAGGGTGGCACACATAATCGAGGGCTGGGGCTAAGCCCCATCCCGGACCTACACCCACAATGCATTATAATCAAACTTAAATATATATTCAAACATTTATATAGCAATTAAAAACACGTGGGCTAGTGGTATAAATAATTTACGAAGGCATTCCACCGTGGGGGGAGGTTTGGGGTTCGATCCCCATGGACTACATAAAATTTTACCATACAATAGGGTGTTGTGTGGTAGCCCATGCTTGGGCCATGTGGCACCACCCCATTTGCCAACAACCATGCCATGTGTCCAAAAATGATTCGCCCACGTCGACCCTCAGTTGTCCACTCATCACCTGCTACATCAACATTTACATTTCATTGTATGTCCCTACCACGTCAGATGTATGACCCTGCCACGTCAGTTGTACGGACTGTACAGTCAGCAATTTTTTTCCCTATTTGGAAAATTGAACAGAATGTGATATCTCACTCATTCGATATCTGTTTGAACCCGTTTGAAGTGTGTTGGGTTCATGAGGATGAGACCTATCCACATGTCTGTTTTGAAGATATTCCTAACACTTTGATTTTTGGGCTAAGATTTCACACCTAGTCCAGATTCTGATTACACCTTCCCACTGAAAGGCTTTTGGACCCACAAAAGCTGATGATTATCTGCCTGAGCTTCAATACTCTTCTTCTTCCAAGTTCTATCAATTGATTCTACTTGAAAAGTTTTTTTGGCAATCACCTGGGTACCTTGACATGCCTTGCACTGCAACTGGCTATGTCCCTGAACCACTGTTCTCTGGTTGTTGCTGACCCACTGTTCTCTTTGTGCTTGGAAGACTAACAACCTTCCCACTAAGAATCAACTCCCTCTTATGAACTCTTTGGCATCAACACAATCATCTCTACAACGGCTGCGAAATACTTTCCCGCGACATCATGTTACAAACCAAGAAAAACCATCAATCTTGAAAACAAACTTAATACAAGACTGGAAATGATGCCAACAAGTCTTTTTTCTCTTCAAGCAAACTGTATCATCTTGTACTTCATCAAAGTACATGTGTTTTTCTCCATCTTGGCTTACTGAATATCGATTTACAAGCCATCAAACACCATCGACTAAACATAAGTCAAAAAATATGATCAACACAACATTGTCGTCAAGACAACATTGACACAAGTTGAGACTAATTTGAAACATATCGACATTCCCAACGACAAGTCAACATTCATGATACACAACCATGTTACATTCCTAAGTCACTCATAGTGAAGTTATCAAAAATTTCATTGTTTACACACATTCAAAATTACATGCATGTGCATAGCTCTTGAACTCTCCTTCAAGTACAAACATAAGTACATAAATGCAAAAACATGTGGGTACATAAGAGCTGAAATGAAAATCTATATGGCTGCAATGAGTGAGTATCATACCGGTCTTTTACATCCTCCTGGCGAAGTTGTGCAACAACAAGAATGCCTTCAATAGAATCTCATTCTCATGCAAAATTGCATCATACAAGTTGTGATAAACCGCTACAACTTGTCATACTTTCAACAGAAAAGCATACATCAGACTGAAATGTGCATCTACAAAAAAAAAATGCAATCCTTTATTGCTCAAGAAATCTAACCATTTCTTACCAAGCAAATTCAATGGTGACCTTTTCTGCTGAAAATCGTCTTCTTGTGAATCATCTTGACTCACATCGATGATGGAATCTCATCTTCCATTCTTGCCAATCTCTTTATCCATCTTCCTTTTGTGTTGTGAATGGATGGTTGGATGCAATGTCCAACATTGGTCA
>JASDQU010435784.1:22135-39891 GCA_032191745.1 Picea mariana
CAATGGTGACCTTTTCTGCTGAAAATCGTCTTCTTGTGAATCATCTTGACTCACATCGATGATGGAATCTCATCTTCCATTCTTGCCAATCTCTTTATCCATCTTCCTTTTGTGTTGTGAATGGATGGTTGGATGCAATGTCCAACATTGGTCAATGAGATGACCCCTATTCTGGCAGTGATTGCAAATCTTTTACATCTTTTTTTCAAGTTGCCTTTGCCTGGAAAGTTTTCTGAATGTGGCCAACATTTTCCAACATATTGAAACATGATGGTTATCTAAACCACAATATGTACATGGACTTTTTCTTCCATTTTTACATGAAAATTTACCATGCTTAACATAATCAAAAGCAACTGAATTACAAGCATAAATATACCTTGAACATTCACCTTTATCGCCTTCTTGAAGAGGTGAATTTGAAGAGTTACCATCTCTCCTTTGAAGGCCAACAACAATGTTCTTGTCCTCAGGGTTGTCACAACTCTCTTGTTTCACACATTTGCATTCATCTTGAACACACACTTTGCATGCTTGAGGGATTGAACACACACTTTGCATGCTTGAGGGTTTGAACTTGCAACAAAAGTTGTTCTTGGAATTGTTTCCCTTGTCTCCTCAACTTTGGAATTTGCTCCATATTTCTATTCATATCCAAGACCCCTATACTTGGGCCTCTCCTCAACAAAAATAGGCTCAATAATGCCTTGTGCATGCTTGCCCAACCCTCTACCTTCATAGCCCATTTTTAACAATAACTTGGACCCTATTCCTCTTGTGTGATTTTCAAAAACACCAAAGCATTCATCTTGAGAGGAATTTGAAGAAAAATCAACATTACATACCTCATGTTCATGCATGTACTTGGTAAGGGTTTCCTTTCCCTCATGGAGTTGAGTCTCCATCTCATGCAACTTTTCAAGAAGCTGGTGCTTCTCCTCCTTCATGGCCATCATCTGCTCTTGAAGGACAATGCTCTCCTTCCTATATTCGAACATCTCTTGCACCATATCTCTCATGGTTTCAAATGCCTTCAACATCTCTTTGTCAAAGATCTTGGCTAATGAAGATGTATGAGAAGTCTTACTGTTTGAAGCTTCCTCCATCCTTGCAAGATATCAAACTTCAACACAAAACTTGCACAATAATACCAACAGCTAAATCTCTAGCTATCAATGGCAATCACATGAAAAAAACCTTGCTCTGATACCACCTAATCTGAAAATAGAGGGCTGACTTTTTTTTCTATGCAAGCACCCTCTACTCCATTAAAATAAACTTCAGTACCTTGCTGAATGTCTTAGTTGTGCAAGAGGTTTTATGTGTCAAGTTTAGGATACTTTTAGGTGTTTATGTGTGAGGTTGTTTAAAATGTTAAATATGTTGTGTAAATAAATACAATAGCAAACATAAGTTGCAGAAAATAATAACCAGAAAACTCACAACAATAACAACATGATAAAGGAGTTCACCCCCAACTAGGCTACATATCCTTGAGCCTCCATCAATGGACTAGGCTCTCTGGGATTAGTTTGTCAAATATTCATTTACAAGCTGCTGATCAACTCCAATGGATTTATTGGTTGTACCATTGGGTTTAGAATACATTAAAACCCCAATGATGACTATTAGAACTCTAAAAACAAACCATGGCTCATCTAGGCATGACCTCTTCTATTGGTGGCCTTGAGCTTCCCTGAGTTTCCTTGTGGAAAAAACAACTATAAAAGTCCCCAAATGCCTCTAAAACCTGTCCCAATGAGTTTAGATCATAAAAATTAGTCAATAATGACTATTTAGTCATTGAAAATAGATTTGGGCTCATCTGAGCATGGCCTCCTTCAATGGTGGCCCTAAGCTCCCTTGAGCTCCTTGAAACTTCAAAGTAGAAAAACCTACAAAAGAAGTCTTCTAATGCCTTTGAAAATAGTGCCAATGGATTCAAAACATCCAAAAATCCCTAGCTTGGCTTTTTTGACACCTCATTTGGCCAAAAAATGAAGAAGATAGGCCTCCTGCCATTTTCCTCCTTCAAGCTTGTTATCTCTAGTTCGTCAAAACACACTCCTGGTGTGAGTAGCATGGCTTCTGGGATTTTTCCATGCCTAAAACAAGAACATGCACGCATCTTCATAAAAGGCACCAAATTAACGCACCGTTAATGGAATTAGGGCCCCCAAAGGCAGTGGTGTTGGGCACATGGGGGGGCATATGGCTATGTCCCAGCACAAATTTGGGGCTCTGTTACAAAATTGGCTGAGGGTGCAACAAGTGTCCAGGTGCATGGAGAAGTACCATTGGAAAATCCCCACGTACAAATTTGAGGTGGTCATATGGGGGTGGCACACATAACCGAGGGATGGGGCTAAGCCCTAGCCCAGACCCACACCCACATTCTAACATAATAAAACTTAAATATATATTCAAACATATATATAGAAAGAAAAAACATGTGGGCTAGTGGTAGCTCATACTTTACGAAGGTGGTCCCCCATGGGGGGAGGTCCGGGGTTTGATCTCCACAAACTACATAAAATTTTACCATACAATAGGGTGCTACGTAGCAACCCATGCCTGGGACACGTGGTACCACCCCATTTTCCAACAACCATGCCATGTGTCCAAAAATGATTCACCCACATCGACCCTCAGTTCTCCACTCAACAACGGCAACGTCATCATTTCCATCTCATCATACAGTCATGCCACATCAGCTGTACAAACTGTACAGTGAGAATTTTTTTTCCTTGTTTGACAAATCGAACAGAACATGATATCTCATTGATTTGATGTTTGTTTGAACCCTTTTGAAGTGAATTGGGTTCATGAGGATGAGGCCTATGCACATGTTCATTTGAAGTGATTCCAAACACTTTGATTTTTGGGCTAAGATTTGACGCCTGGACTAGATTCTCATCAAACCTTCCCACTGAAAGGATTTTGGACCCACAAAAGAAGATGATTATCTGAATGAGCTTCAATACTCTTCTACTTCCAAGTTCTATCAACTGATTATACTTGAAAAATCTTTTTGGAAATCACCTAGGTACCTTGATATGCCTTGCACTGCAACTGGCTATGTCCCTGAACCACTGTTCTCTGGCTGTTGTTGACCCATTGTTCTCTTTGTGCTTGGAAGACTGACATCCTTCCCACTAAGAATCAAGTCCCTCTTGTGAACTCTTTGGAATCAACACAATCTGCTCTACAATGGCTGCAAAATACTTTCCTACAACATCTTGTCACAAACCAAGAAAAACCATCAATCTTGAAAACCAACCTAATACAAGACTGAAAATGATGCCAACAAGTCTTTTTTCTTTTCAAGCGAACTGTATCATCTTGTACTTCATCAAAGTACATGTGTTTTCTTGCACCTTGGTGTGCTCAATATCGACTTACAAGCCAAAAAACACCATCGACTAAACATAAGTCGAAAAACATTATCGACACAACATAGTCATCAAGACAACATCGACACAAGTCGAGAATCATTTGAAACATATCGACATTCCCAATGACAAGTAGACATTCATGATACACAACCATGTTACATTCATGAGTCACTCATAATGAAGCTATCACAAAGTTCATTGTTTACACACATACAAAATCACATGCATGTGCATAGCTCTTCAACTCTGCTTCAAGTACAAACATAAGTACATAAACCCAAAAACATGTGGGTACATAAGAGATGAAATGAAAATCTATATGGTTGCAATAAGTGAGTATCATACCCATCTTTTACATCCTCCTCGCGAAGTTGTGCAACAACAAGAATGCCTTCAATAGAATCGCACTCTCATGCAAACTTGCATCATACAAGTTGTGATAAACTGCTATAACTTGTCTTACTTTCAACAAAAAAGAATACATAAGGCTGAAATGTGCATCTACAAACAGAAAAATGCAAGCCTTACTTGCTCAAGAAATCTAACCATTTCTTACCAAGCCAATTCAATGATCACTTTTTCTGCTGAAAATCATCTTCCTGTGAATCGTTTTGACTCACATCGATGATGGAATATACTCTTCCATTCTTGACAGTCTCTTTATCCATCTGCCTCTTCTGCTGTGAATGGATGGTTGGATGCAATGTCCAACATTGGTCAATGAGATGACCCCTCTTCTGGCAGTGAGTGCAAATATTTTGCATCTTATTTTCAATTTCCCTTTGCTTGGAAAGTTTCATGAATGTGGTCAATCTTTTACAACATCTTGAAACATGATGTTTATCTAAACCACAATATGTACATGGACTTTATCTTCCATTTTTACATGAAAATTTACCATGCTTAACACAATCAAAAGTAACTGAATTACAGGAAGAAATATACCTTGAACATTCACCTTGATCGCTTTCTTGAGAAGGTGAATTTGAAGAGTTACCAGCTCTCCTTTGAAGACCAACAACAGTGTTCTTGTCCTCATGGCTATCACAATTCTCTTGTTTCACACATTTGCATTCATCTTGAACACACACTTTGCATGCTTGAGGGATTGAACTTGCAACAAAATTCCTTGAACATTCACCTTTATCACCTTCTTGAGGAGATGAATTTGAAGAGTTACTAGCTCTTTTTTGAAGATCAACAAAAATTTTCTTGTCCTCATGGTTGTCACAACTCTCTTGTTTCCCACATTTGCATTCATCTTGAACACACACTTTGCATGCTTGAGGGATTGAACTTGCAACAAAAGTTGTTCTTGGAATTGTTTCCCTTGTCTCCTCAACTTTGGAAATTTCTCTATCTTTCTATTCATATCCAAGACCCTATGCTTCGACCTCTCCTCAACAAAAATAGGCTAAACAGTGCCTTGTGCATGCTTGCCTAACCCTCTACCTTCATAGCCCATTTTTAACAATAACTTGGACCCTATTCCTCTTGTATGATTTTCAAAAACACCAAATCATTCATCTTGAGAGGAATTTGAAGAAAAACCAACATTACATACCTCATGTTCATGCATGTACTTGGTCCTTCAAGAAGCTGGTGCTTCTCCTCCTTCATGGCCATCAACTTCTCTTGAAGGACAATGCTCTCCTTCCTATCTTCCAACATCTCTTGCACCATATCTCTCATGGTTGCAAACGCCTTCAACATCTCTTTGTCAAAGAGATTGGCTAATGAAGATGTATGAGAACTCTTGTTGTTTGAAGCTTCCTCCATCCTTGCAATATGTCAAACTTCAACACAAAACTTGCACAATAATACCAACAACTAAATCTCTAGCTATCAATGGAAATCACATGAGAAAAACCTTGCTCTGATACCACATATTCTGAAAATAGGGGGCTGACTTATTTTTCTATGCAAGAACCCTCTACTCCATTAAAATAAACTTCAGGACCTTGCTCAATGTCTTAGTTGTGCAAGAGGTTTTATGTGTCAAGTTTAGGCTTCTTTTAGGTGTTTATGTGTGAGGTTATTTATAAGGTTAAATATGTTGTCTAAATAAATACAACAACTAACATAAGTTGTAGCAAATAATAACCAGCAAACTTACAACAATAACAACATGATAAAGGAGTTCACCCCTAACTGGGCTACATCTCCTTGAGCCTCCATTAATGGAATAGGATCTCTGGGATTAGTTTGTCAAATATTCATTTACAAGCTACTACTCAACTCCAATGAATTTAATGATTGTACCATTGGGTTCAGAATACATAAAAACCCCAAAAATGACTATTAGAACTCTGAAAGCAGACCATGGCCATCTGGGCATGACCTCTTCTACTGGTGGCCTTGAGCTTCCCTGAGCTTCCTTGTGGAAAAAACACCTGTAAAAGTCCTCAAATGCCTCTGAAACCTGTCCCAATGAGTTTAGAGAATAACAATTAGTCAATAATGACTATTCAGTCACTAAAAATAGTCTTGGGCTCATCTGAGCATGGCCTCCTTCAATGGTGGCCTTAATCTCCCTGAAACTTCAAAGTAGCAAAACCTACAAAAGAAGTCTCCAAATGCCTTTGAAAACTATGCCAATTGATTAAGAACATCCAAAAACCACAAGCTGGGATTTTTCGACACCTCATTTGGCCAAAAAATGAAGAAGATAGGCCTCCTACCATTTTCCTCCTTCAAGCTTGTTGTCTCTAGTTCACCAAAACACACTCCATGTGTGAGTAAATTGGCTTCTGGGTGTTTTTCGTGCCTAAACCCAGCACACATACGCATCTCCACAAAATGCACCAAATTGTCGCACCATTAGCGGAATTAGGGCCCCCAAAGGTAGTGGTGTTGGGTGCATGGGGGGCCATATGGCCACGTCCCAACGCAAATTTGGGGCTCCGTTACAAAATTGGTTGAGGGCGCAACATGTGTCGAGGCACGTGGAGGAGTACCGTTGGAAAATCCCGACGCACAAAGTTGAGGTGGTCATATGGGGGTGGCGCACATAACCGAGGGTTGGGGCTAAGCCCCAGCCTGGATCCACATCCACAATGCAACATAATCAAACTTAAATATATATTCAAACATATATATAGCAAGCAACAACACATGGGATAGTGGTAGCCCATACTTTATGAAGGCGCTCCACCGTGGGGGGAGGTATGGGGTTCAATCCCCATGGACTCCATAAAATTTTACCATACAATAGGGTGCTATGAGGCAGCCCATGCCTGGGCCACGTGGAACCACCCCATTTGCCAACAACCATGCCACGTGTCCAAAAATGATTCTCCCACGTCAACCCTTGGATGTCCACTCAACACCTCCCATGTTATCTTTTCCATCTCATCATACATTCATGCCACATCAGCTGTACGACCCTTCCATGTCAGTTGTACGACCAGTACGGATTGTATAGTCAGCAATTTGTTTTCCCTGTTTGAAAAATCAAACAAAATGCGATATCTCACTCATCCGATGTCCGTTTGAACCCTTTCAAAGTGCGTTGGGTTCATGAGGATGAGGCATACACACATGTTCCTTTTGAAGTGATTCTGAACACTTTGATTTTTGGGCTAAGATTTGACCCCTGGTCCAGATTCTAATCAATAAGAATAAAAGGAAATGAATGGGATAGGAAACAATTGCATCCATGACAAGGTGCATCTCACCCTCCACAAAGGAACCCAAAGGTAAGACTCTACATTTCCATGTTATCACATGCACCCCATGCCCAAATATTTACCCCATGCCACCTCATACACATACATGACTTGGACTATATTCCACCTGGGAAACACTTCAAATTTAAAAGAGGTTAGCCTAATTGGACACCCTGAGACACTCTCCAAAACCAACTTGTCGAATTGCATAACATCTTTGATAATTTGTTTGGGGTTAAGGGGGGTTTGATGCACATGTTTGGGTAATTTAATTATTGGATGTGATTTACATGTTATGATCCTTGTGACTTACGAACCCATGGAGGGCGTACTTGTTGTTTCTACAAGACCTTTCCCGGTGGATATTTACACATGAGGGAATGATTAGCTCAGATCTTCATTAGGGCCCAAATCCCACACATGGATGTTGAAATCCTAGACAGGGGTATGAAGAGATTGAAATCTTGCACCAGATGAAGGAAGGACGTTGACTTTGGAGGCACTATGGAAGACCTAGACCTAAGGCATCATGGTCCTCCCACCTGAATGTTGGCCTTGGGAGGCCTTGGATGTCACCTCTATAGCCTTAGATGTCACTTTTAGCTGGGGTTTTCACCTTGGAGGTATTCATGAGGCTATTGGCACATGTGGGCAAATTTAAGGCCTTTGGAGGCCAAACGTTTGATCTCCTTTGTCTAGCATCCCACACTTGAGGCCCAATGTCACCCTAGGAGGGCATGACATCACCTTTGGAGGCCTATATAGATGCAAATTGAATTTATTTTGGTAAAAATGTAATTTTGTAGTAAATTGGCTAGGTTGGCCTTGATATTTTGACCTAAAATAATTAAACGTCAAATTTTGGTATAAATAAACATTCAATGACATTCATTTTCATCATAACTCTCACTTGGGAGAGTGGAGGTCTGAAATTTTCTCCCTACTAAGGGTTATTGGCTGAAATAAGGAGGGAACTACTCTTTTAAGGCTTGATTTTGGCACTTGGACAAATTTTATGATTTTTTGTGGCAATCTTGCATGGTTTTACATGATTATTCTTGGTGCAAGTACGTAGATTTTTATTTTGTCATTTTAAATGGTTATGGTTTTATTTCTCATACAAGATTATGAAATTGCATGTTTTGATTAATGCTTGAAGTAAGAAACTTAAAGTGCTAAGTTTATTTCTTTTCATTTGCCTAGCTTTGTTGAATTGATCTAGTAACTAGTTTAAACCCTAGGGCCCTAAAGTTCTATCTCTCTAGAGTTTTATATTTTTTTACTGTGCAAAGTACTTTTCATCCATAAAAATCCATGAAGAAGGAGGTGTTAGAGCCTAGAAGTGCCTACACCCTATCTTCCTCACTTGTTACGGTCAAACCTAGGAGAACTTAAGTTGTTACTCCTCCTAGGTCTTCTCCCTCTTGGATTATGTGTAAAATCACTTGTTAGAATCCTTGAAGGAAGCTTCCTACTTGACTCCAATACCCTTAGAAAGGCACTAGTCAAACCTCACTCTTTGACAAGTATCTTCAATCTCAAACTCCAAACTGTTTCCTACTTGATTACCCTACTAACTTTAACTAGTTAACTAACCTAGCTTAGAGATACTAAAATCCACTTAATTACTATTGATACTTCAATGTTACAACCATTGTTTGCAGTCTATATTATCTTACCAGCCACCTTAGAACAACCCAGGATTTGTACAAGGCAAGTTACTATCAATATATGCTCAAGTGTTTGTTCAATTTCCTTAGCAGAATACATTTCTGAATCTTTTTTATTGTTGTCATTACTTCTATTTTACCGATGTTACATTTAACTTAGAAAGCCTATTTAAATCCAATTGTTGGTTGATATATTTAGAGAACTCACATAAATCCAAAGTATTATCATTGATGATTTAAATGCTTGTTCACATTGTCCGCACAAGTGTGTTCTTCTTGATACAAATTTGCAATTGTTATCGTTTACTTATCGCTATCATCTACTGATCCAGGTGGATATCGGTGGCCACCCACCTTTTCCAACAGGCTCAAAATAATTTTCTGGCAATTTTGGTAATTTACTATTTTTAGCAGTTTTTCACTTCTAAAGACGTTTTGAGGCCCTAAATGATGTTTTTTGTGAAAATAGTGAGAAATATGGAAGTTCCTACATTATTTCCCCCAAAATTAATCTCCTCGGTGATACCTTTCCAACGGGCTATCATACGCCTGAAACGGAGATCGTATGAAAAAGTGACGACCCTGGGAAGTTGATGTACTAACTTACCCAAACAGGACCCACATGGCTTTTGGTGCTTCATCTCCTAGGGTTAGGTTTTTGGATGTCTAGGGTTTTTGGCATTCCTGTTTATTGTAAAAATGCCTTCAGAGCCTCATTGTAATGATCTTCTTGTGAATGAGCACAACCGTCACATCTCTTCTCAGAGATAAGCCGCCACCATTCCAGCAAGCTTGTTTTCACTGCATTTTATAGTTTCAACTTATTTCCTTATTGAATAGAAAACCAGTTTTACTATATCTCTGTTATTTTGTGTTAAGCACCTGTTAATAATTTGCATTCATTTCATTCTGCTCATAATGTTTGGATCAGTGGTTTCAAAGCGGTCTGCTCGTTGCCGTCTTAATGCATGTCCCCAACAAGGTTGGAGTACAAAGAGTTGGGTCTCAAGCTTGTTTCTCTTGAGGACAAAATCTCTCGCATGTCCAAGTTACCTCCCCATGTCAAAGATTGGTGAGAAACTTTCTGTGAGCAAAAGGAAACAGAGGAACCCTCATTATTTACAGTCACGACTACCTGGAAATCCTTCAGGGATGTTATTAAGGAACAATACTACCATTTCTGAAGTTATGATGACTTGTATACCAAATGGACCACACTGCGGCAAGAAAGAGACCAAACAGTGACAGATTTCACAAATATCTTCCATACCTAGCGCACCAAGCTGGGTATCAAAGATTCGGAGCGATATCTTGTGCTCTGCATAGATACATCCACACTGAAATGGAATTTATGGACATCTCATCCTTGGGCGCCACCTACTGATATGCTGTCAAAATCAAGTAGAAGCTCAAACAAAAGACACGGCAATTTGGGCCTGGGAACCCCTCACAACAAAAGCTAGGAAAGGGAAGCCCCAACCCACAGTACAAAGGACAGAGAAAAGATGGACAGTATCAGGACAACCAGTCCAAGCCATAAGCAAAGAAGGACACTAGAAAGACAAAGAAAGATACCGGGAAGTGGTGCAACATCCATAAGAGCCCTTGGCATAACACTGTTGATTGCCGCTCAAAGCAGTCGTTGGTCGAAGTAAAATCCTCTGAATCATATGTGGGTTCTAAATCTGATCCAGAACTAGAAAGGGGAAGATAGATCATTGACGTAGAATCCAGTGTCACCGTTACTACCACCAAGATCCAGCCTAGTGAACTAGATGAGCCAAAAGAAGGAGAACACCTCTTCCATTCACAGATGTGGGTAAAAGGCACCCCGTTGCACTTCATCGTTGATAGAGGTAGCCAAAATAACCTCATCTCAGCAGAGATCGTCAAGCGGTTTTCCCTGTCGACAATGCCGCACCCACAACCCTACACCATTGGGTGGCTCTGCCAAGGAAGCGATCCTCGTGTCGACTATCGTACGACATCAAGCCCTTCAAAGACAAGGTATTGTGTGATGTTTCTCCTCTCGAATTTTTTGATGTTCTTTTGGGCCAACCTTATTTATGGAAACATCATGTTGTGTATGAGTCTAGGCCTCATAGTGTTATTATTACCTTGAATAGGAAATTGTACAGGATACCTGAGGCAGTCCCACCTAGTGTTATTTCCTTGATCTCTGCTAAGCAATGCAGGAAGGTCATCTCTCAGATGGGGAAGTTTGTCTTCTTCGTGAGTCACTCTCAGAATAAGAGAAAGATCACAACCACATCCAGGATCTCTGTGACCAACCTCTCCACACAGGAGAAGCAAGTAGATAAGGTCATGGAAGAATACTCAGATATCTTCTCCTCACCTATCAGGGTACCTCTACACTTCCAGTTTAAGCACCCCATCGATCTGACCCCTGATGCATCGTTGTCGAATGGGATAGTCTATTGTCGCTCTCTGTTAGAGAATGAGGAAATCAAGCGACAGATCCAAGAACTACTCCACAAGGGGCACATCCATCCCAACTCATCACCTTGCGAGAGCCCAATCATGTTGGTACAGAAGAAAGATGGAACCTAGTGACTCTGCATTGATTACCAGGCTTTGAATAAAATCACAGTCAGAAATCGATACCCGATTCCACAAATTGATGACCTCCTTTATCAACTCACTGGGGGCAAATACTTTAGTAAGATTGATCTGAAGTCTGGCTACCATTAGGTCCCTATAGAAGAGACATATGTATGGAACATCGCCTTCAAGTCAAAGGAAGGCCTTTTTGAATGGTTGGTCATGCCCTTTGGTTTGACAAATGCTCCAGCCACTTTCATGAGGATGATGGATGATATCCTACGACCATTCACCAATAATTTTGTAGTGGTGTATCTGGATGGCATTCTCATTTACAGCAAGACTTGGGTCGAACACTTCCAGCATATTCAGTAGGTTTTGCACACCCTGCAACAGCACAAGCTATACACCAAATTGGAAAAATTCTCCTTAGACATGGACAAGGTCCATTACCTGGGCTACATCGTTGATCAACATGACTTACATGTGGATCCAACCAAGATCCAAGTCATCCGTGACTGGCTAGCCCCAACCACACTCACTAAGCTTCGGAGCTTCTTGGACCTTGCCAATTTCTACCACATGTTCGTGTTGGAATTCTCCCATATTGCATGGGTGCTCAGCCAAATAAATAGGGATGGTGATAAGGTGAAATTTGCGTGGAGCCGGTCCCAACAATAAGTGTTCGATGATTTGATTCAGCACTTGTGCTTAGCCCTAGTACTTTCACTACTAGACCTACAACAACCCTCTGAGATCAAGACAGATGCTTCAAACTATGCTATGGGTGCCATTCTCACTCAGCACGACCACCTCATGGCCTATCATAGTGAGACACAAGGAAAATTGCAGAATGATCGCCATCAAAAGTGGTCCACATACTTCTAGCAATTCCACCTCAACATCAAGTATAAAACAAGAAGCACCAATCAAGTTGTCGATTGCCTCAGCACACCGCCACTCACGACACTCACCACAGTGCTAGACTCTTGCGACCATGAGACCTATGGATGGCCCCAACTCTATGAGATAGATCCAGACTTCGCCACCACCTACCAAATGATGGGTGCAAACGTAGTTGTCGATAATTTTCATCTTCAAGATGGGTTGTTGTGTCGTCTAGGCCATATTTGTGTTCCATAAAGCGAGTGAGCAAAGTTGATCTGGGAAGCCCACTACAGTCAGGTGGCAGGACACTTTGGCATCGAAAATACAATGGCGATGCTACAAACACATTTCTATTGGCCAAAACTTCGACAGGAGGTCAGGAAGTATATCAGGTCCTACACTGCCTGCGCTATTGCCAAACCAACCACTAAGAAACATGGCCTGTACACCCCTCTTCCCACTCCTGACAGGCCATGGGAATTCATCTCAATGGACTACATGCTGAGCCTCCAGTCCACCAAGCGAGGATATGACTATGTTTTTGTGGTTGTTGATCGCTTTTCTGAGAAGGAGATTTTGGTTGCCTGCAAGAAGAACATTACAGTAGAGGCCATTGTCAAGATATTCTTTGAACGAGTCTGGGTACATTTTGGAATCCCACAAACCATTGTCTCATATCAGGATAGTCGATTTCTCAACACATTTTGTTCGAGCCTCTGGTCACTGTTGGACACCAAGCTTACCAAATCCACGGCCTTCCACCCCTATACAGATGGCCAAATCGAGTTCATAAATCAAATGATTGTGCATATCCTTCACATGTATAATTCAAAGCACCCTCGCACATGGGATGAGAGCCTTCCATATGTCCAACATATCTACAACCGAGCCCTGCGTAACTCAACTAGCCACAACCCCTTTCAGGTAGGGTTAGGATTCCAACCATTGGGTCCCATAGATGTTGCACTTCCCCTAAGGTCACCTCCACCGACTCATCTCTTGCTCCAACTGAAGCTGACAAAGCCACCTAGTTCATTGAGTGGATCCAGCACATCCTCCAATAGGTTCAGGATATCCTACATAATTCGAATGACAAGTACAAGCAACACCATGATCAACATCGAGTGCCACATAAGTTTTAGGTGGGCAACAAAGTTTGGTTGCACTTGGAGAAAGAATGCTTTATAGGACCCCATCGGAAGCTTCGCCCACTCCGTTATGGGTCATACATCATCACCAAGGTCGTGGGGGATAATGATTTTGAGCTCAACATTCCTCCTTTCCTTGGCTTGCACCCAGTGTTCAATGTGGATCTCCTTCGCCCTTATTTCCCACCATTATTGGACACCTCAGAAGTAGCAGAAAAGTTGACACCAACAGAGCTCAACCACGACTGCATACAAAAGCCCTCCAGTGATCAGATTGTGGACACACATATCAAGGGAACTCGACAGCAAAGGATCTATCTTTATCGAGTCATCAAAGCAGGGCAACTCCTGCACTAAGGCAAGTGGCTCACCTGGGGCCAAATTTAAGAGAAATTTCCTCATCTGATGAGGAAATCAATGCAATGGAGACCATTTCTTTCAAAAGATGGAGGATTGATCCAGGTGGATATCAGTGCCCACCCACTTTTTCCAACTAGCTCAAAACAATTTTCTGGCAATTTTGGTAATTTACTATTCTTAGCGGTTTTTCACTTCCAAAGTCGTTTTTGAGGCCCTAAACGATGTTTTTTGGGAAAACGGTGAGAAATATGAAAATTTCTTTGATATTTCCCCCAAAATGAATCTCTTTGAGGATACCTTTCCAACGTGTTATCATACGCCCAAAACAAAGATCATATGCAAAAGTTACGACCCCGGGAAGTTGATGTATTAACTTACCCAAATGGGGCCCACATGAATTTCGGCATTTCATCTCCTAGGGTTAGGTTTTTGGATGTATATGGTTTTTTGCATTCTTGTTTATTGTAAAAAATCTTTCAGAGCCTCATTGTAATGATCTTCTTGCGAATGAGCGCAACCGTCACATCTCTTCTCAAAGATAAGACGCCACCATTCCAACAAGCTTGTTTCCGCTGCATTTTACAGTTTCAGCTTATTTCCTTATTGAATAGAAAACTAGTTTTATTGTATCTTTGTTATTTTGTGTTAAGCACCTGTTAATAATCTATAGTCATTTTGTTCTGCTCATAAAATTTGGATCATCTACTTGTCATTTGTTGCATACATAGACAACCAACATATATTCACAAGTCTACTGTCTTGTTGAAGCATCATTATCATTTGTTATTGTCTTTAACACTTGTTGTTGTATTGGTAAGTGGAAGGTACACTTTATATTTCTTTTTCTTCATCCTTACGACTTAAACTTGACTTGAGTGACCTAGAGAGAGGGGTAGTTTACTTATAATTTCTTTCCCTTCATCAACCCAC
Organism: Picea mariana; assembly: GCA_032191745.1. Taxonomy (NCBI): domain Eukaryota; kingdom Viridiplantae; phylum Streptophyta; class Pinopsida; order Pinales; family Pinaceae; genus Picea; species Picea mariana. The sequence continues at coordinate 36,757 of JASDQU010435784.1, forward strand.
TAGGTCTAGGGATGTCTCCCTTGGAGAAGGTTTCTCCTTCTAAATAAAAAAGGGTATCTTGTTGGGATGACAGTGACATGATTACCCTTGTGTTACGCCAATCTCAACCTACTTTCCTTTAAGCTTTAGGCATGTACAGATTGTGCGATAACACATCCTACTTATCTCCTTGTTATTATGCCTAGGGTGAAAAGATCCTAATTTAATAAGAATAGATCACCTCTTTCCACCCAATATTGAACACTAAGAGAATCATTCTCATGAATCCCACAATTGCTCATCAATGTGTTTATTTCGGTTTATGATGTATCATTTCATGAAGAATAAGTCCGGCACATAATTAACATGTAGTCATATGAATATAAATAAAATTTAACATGTAGTCATATGAATATAAATAAAATGAATGTTGGTTATAGAAACACCAATAAAAAGCTTACCCAATGTCCTATACTTCCCTGTAAGTACATATGGGAAGGGGAAGGCATTGTTCGTGGGCAGATGTAGAGCATAGATACCAAATTTAGTTGTATTGGCTCAAAAAATTCAAAAATTTGTTAGTTCAATTCGGTTAGCGTATTGATACGTCAATTTGAATTCGATATGGAGTTTTTTTTAGTTAATCACATATTTTATATTTTAAAAATTGCCAACTTTTACTCAAATTGTGATAATTTCTTCACTGAAACTGTAACGATCATAACTGGCATTTTAAGGCAGAGACATTGAGCTTCAGATGCCACAAAACTCAATGAACCAACAGTTACAAAACTCAATCAATCAACCGATTGAGTGGCAAATGTATTTTTGTTAAGAACGCTCAATCAACCAACAATCATAAAATCTCAATCAACCCATAAATGCTTTGTTTCTTATGTTAAGAACGCTATGTTTGTAGTAAGAATACACCCACCAGAAGTATTGGTGGAAAAATATTTTAAGAATATTTTAGTGATAGTTTATATTGTAAATTTATAATAAGAATATGAAATTAATAAGAATATGTTTTAATTTCATATAGAATTCACAGTTTTATTTTAGTTTTATAGTTGTAGAAGTTTTTTTTTGTCTTTAGTGTATTTAGTGCAATTTCACTTGAGTATTAATATTATTTGTGGGATCATTTTTCACATTCATCCATTATGTTTATGAAGATGATGTGATTCTTATTTCAAAGGAGATGAATGAAAACAATTTTTAAGAAAAAATTTTAAGGAATTTTTAGGTTTCCAAAAGTATGATTATCAATATAGATTTTCTAAAATTTTGCTTTGTTTTAAAGTTATTTTCTGAATAATCTATAATTGATGTCATTTTTATTATATCCAGGATTCATTATCAAAACTAATATATTTTGTTATTTATAAATTGTATATTTTTTAGGTATTTAATTTTTTTTTTTTTTCCAATTCTAATTGGAATTTGATAACTATGATTTAGAATAGACAGACCCAACCAATGGTGACAGGACAAACTGCTTTTGTTCACATATCAAGATTGGACGTAAAGAATCATTACTAGATGAGTCCTTCCCATAACTTTTTTTTTACCGATAGTGCAGTTTACATCCTCTGTCAATTTGATTGTTTCTTGTTTCTTGACAGTTCTTTGATATGGCGTCTCTAATCTTCTGGGTGATAAGAGCGTCATTTCGCGATAACAAAAAATATTGGATTATTATAATAAACCATTATGGTTAATGTTAGCATAAAGCCATTGAACTGTATCAAATCTGGATGCTGGCATAACATGTTAGAAATAATAGGGTTAGATCCATGTGTTGAAATAAAATTATCAGTTAAAAAAGAATAAGATTAAAAGATAATGTTGATATATAGTTTAGAAAATAATCAGATTAAAAGATAATATTGACATATAAGCTTATTATAAATTTTATGTTTAATGTTAGTTTTAAGAAATGATGATTTTTTTAGAGGATATTTATCCAAAATATGGTTAGAAATTGTTAGATTTGTAGATTTTAGTGATTATTTTTGTGTCTGTGTTATATATTATATAACACACTGTGTTATATATTATATAACATAACATAATACACTATGTTATATAATATATAACACACTGTGTTATATATTATATAACACACTGTGTTATATAATATATAACACAATGTGTTACAATAATTTTTCAGTGTGCTAAATCTATATTTACATTCATAAATAAATTTTGAACAACAAAAATTAACTATTTATATAAATTTATATCCCTAAATTCCGAGTAAATTGACATATCTGAACCATCTTAGTACTATTACGACTATTCTGCTTTTGACTGACTGTTGAGACATACTTTTCCTTGTCTAACTCTAATTGACTTCCAGTATCGTGTCTCAGCACTGACATAAGGAGTTCAATTCACGAGAATCATTCACAGTTGGCTCTGCCTCTCCTCCATGGTAGACAAAGGAGTGATGCACTTTCCCTTACGGGGAAAAGACAAGAAGAGCAAGACCTAATATTTATGGATTTTGTAATCATTTTTCCAATAACGTAGTTTCATTTTCTGAACTATGTTGTTTTGGATATTTTGTTTTTAACCGACTCATGTACCAGTCAAAGTTCCTATTAAAACAACGACCTCAAATCATATTCCTGCCATATCCGAAAATGGTGGGTTTATCCCAGTATTCATTGAGTTACTCATGGATTTTGTAATCATTTTTACACTGACACAGTTTCATTTTATGAACTATGTTTTGGATATTTTATTTTTAACCGACTCATGTACCAGTCAAAAGTTCGTATTAAAACAATGACTTCGAATCATATTCCTGCCATATCCGAAAATGGTGGGTTTATCCCCGTATTCATTGAGTTACTTCACGACTTATTGCTGCATTTCTCTTTTGCAATTGTCACTTAAGTATAGAGCAATTAATGTTTACTGTGATTTTTTCATTACGCCTATCGATAATGGGCATAATTAATGATCTTTTAACTTTATTTAACCTTAAACCCTAATCTGATGGCTATGCATTGAAGACGCTGGCATATTCTTAGTCGTCCTCCAAAATCAATGGATCAGATTTATTGTTCATAACTTTCTTGCATTTATCAAGGCATCCGTTAACATGTTTACTTTTTAACATTTACCTAATCACATTAAAAAATTACT
>JASDQU010435784.1:52635-73881 GCA_032191745.1 Picea mariana
ATTTATTTGACAATTTTTTAAAGTGTTATGTCAATTCCACATTGAGCAATGGAGAAATTACATATTTCCCTGATAATAAGATATAATAAAAGCCTCTAATGAAAAATATTATGGGTTTAAATAACATTAATAAATTAAAATCTAAAAACTATATATTAAATTTTTTTATATAAAAACAATATATATTGATTTCAATTTAACTTATTTTTAAAATTTTAATTTTAATTTTTTTAATTTTTAAATATCTAATAAAAAAATTAATTTAAAAAAAATATATCTTTATTAATACTTACATATTAACCCAAAAAAATAATATTAAAAAATATCTTTATTAATACTTACATATTAACCCAAAAAAATAATATTAAAAAATATCTTTATTAATACTTACATATTAACTAATGTGATACATAACTAACCATACCTACAAAGTATTATAGCATATCAAATTAACCATACCTACAAAGTAATTATAACATATCAAATTATTAAAAAACGTATCTTTGATTTCTTGTCAACCTTGTTAGAAGGAGAAACCAACAACAAAAATTGAATTATTAATGATTAATTGAAGAATTCAAGAACTTTTTCCGTTCCTCAATTTCATCTTTGGAAAGTTGATACTAGTGTTTTTTTTTTTCTTTAAAGCTTTTCTTCACTCCAATTTGATGAAATGTTTCCTAGAGTTGGATGTTAGAATGTAACCGTGAACCATTATGTGAGATTAATTATTTATTATTAGTTTATAAGTGAGAATGAAAGGATTAAAAGAGTTTCAGAGTTGTTTTTATAGAATTCGTAATATTATTGTTTTTTAATGATGTGGTAACATGAAGAAATTCTTAGATCTACTTGTTGGACAACTGAGAGGGGGTGAATCAATTGTTATTGTGCTTAAACAATTATGTCCATTTTGAACTCTTTACAGAATACTCAATGATGATCGCAATAAAGTAGGGAAGTAAGCAATACAATATTCAACATCAATCATACACATGAAATATACGGAGACATATATTTCATGAGGAAACCCATAAAGGGAAAAAACTCTTCTTTTTGATATGATAAGTAATCTTTATTTTCTGTACATTATCATTCTTATGAGCTCCAACTCCTCTTGAGGCTACAACCTTTGTTTTACAAGAGACAACTTGCTGAGAGCACCAACTCTCTGGTTTCTCTAGCACCCACTAGAAGGAAGAATTAACTCCCTGAGTGTTCCAGCACCAACTGGATGGAAGCACCAACTTCCAGTTACATAGGCATCAACCTGTATAATATAGAACAATAGTTCTCCCTTGCACCACCCTGTCACCCTTGTTTTTCTAGCTGCAACCAGATGGAAGCTACAAATCTCTGTGTTCAAGCACCCACTTGAAACTTTGAGGACACTAGTCCTCCCTAGCACCTCCCTACCACCCTGAAATATAAATATTTGCTTTCTTAAATTTATCACAGTGATAAAACATTTATCAATAGCGTACCAGTCTCATCATTGTTCTGCTACGCTGCTTTGTTCTGCCTGCATTAGTGTCTTTCTGCTCGTTTACCCTGTGCTTTCTATTCATTTGTGTTTTATACTCTGTGCACCATCTACATTCTATGTGCTATGCCTCTGCATGCTCTTCACTACATCACTATTCTTCCCTACAGGTTGTTCACTGCGTGGGCTAGTGGTAGTCCATACTTTACGAAAGCGCTCCACCATGGGGGGAGGTCCAGAGTTCGATCCCCATGGAATACATAAAATTTTATCGTACAATAGGGTGCCATGTGGAAACCCATAACTGGGCCACATGGCACCACCCCATTTGCCGATAACCATGCCACGTGTCCAAAAATGATTCGCCCATGTCGACCCTCGGTTGTCCACTCAGCACTTGCCACGTCAATGTTTCCATCTCATCATAAATTCATGCAACATCAGTTGTACGGCCCTACCACATCAGCTGTACAGACTGTACAGTGAACATTTTTTTCCCTATTTGGAAAATCGAACAGAACGTGATATCTCACTCATCCTATGTCTGTTTGAACCCGTTCGAAGTGCATTGGGTTCGAGAGGATGAGGTCTACGCACATGTTTGTCTTGAAGCAATTCCAAACACAATGATTTTGGGGCTAGTATTTGACCACTGGTCTAGATTCTGATTGCACCTTCCCACTGAAAGGCTTTTGGACCCACAAAATCTCATGATTATTTTCCTGAGATTCAATACTCTTTTGCTGCCAAGTTCTATCAATTGATTCTAATTGAAAAGTCTTTTTGGCAATCACCTCGGTACCTTGACATGCCTTGCACTGCAACTGGCTATGTCCCTTAACCACTGTTCTCTGGCTGCTGCTGACCCACCGTTCTCTTTGTGCTTGGAAGAATGACAGAATTTCCAATGAGAATCAAGTCCCTCTTGTGAACTCTTTGGAATCAACACAATCTGCTCTACAATGGCTGCAAAATACTTTCCTGCGACATCCTGTCACAAACCAAGAAAAACCATCAATCTTGAAAACAAACTTAATACAAGACTGGAAATAATGCCAACAAGTCTTTTTTCTCTTCAAGCAAACTATAGCATCTTGTACTTCATCAAAGTACATGCGTTTTCCTGCATCTTGCTGTACTCAATATCGACTTACAAGCCGACAAACACCATCGACTAAACATAAGTCAAAAAACATGATCGACACAACATATTCGTCAAGACAACATCAACACAAGTCGAGACTCATTTGAAACATATCGGCATTCCCAATGACAATTCGACATTCATGATACACAACCATGTTACATTCATGAGTTACTCATAATGAATCTATCACAAAGTTCATTGTTTACACACATACAAAATCACATGCATGTGCATAACTCTTCAACTCTACTTCAAGTACAAACATAAGTACATAAACCCAAAAACATGTCGGTACATAAGAGATGAAATGAAAAGCTATATGGCTGCAATAAGTGAGTATCATAACCATCTTTTACATCCTTCTGGTGAAGTTGGGCAACAACAAGAATGCCTTCAATAGAATCGCATTCTCATGCAAACTTGCATCATACAAGTTGTGATAAACTGATACAACTTGTCATACTTTCAACAGAAAATCAAAAATAAGGCTGAAATGTGCATCTACAAACAGAAAAATGTAAGCCTTACTTGCTCAAGCCAATTCAATGGTGACTTTTTTTGCTGAAAATCGTCTTCTTGTGAATCATTGTGACTCACATCGATGATGGAATCTCTTCCATTCTTGTCAGTCTCTTTATCCATCTGCCTCTTGTGTTGTGAATGGATGGTTGGATGCAATGTCCAACATTGGTCAATGAGATGACCCCTCTTCTAGCAGTGAGTGCAAATCTTTTGCATCTTCTTTTCAAGTTGCCTTTGCTTGGAAAGTTTCTTGAATGTGGTCAATCTTTGCTAACATCTTGAAACATGATGGTTATCTAAACCACAACATGTACATGGATTTTTTCTTCCATTTTTACATGAAAATTTACCATGCTTAACATAATCAAAAGAAACTGAATTACAGGCAGAAATATACCTTGAACATTCACCTTTATCGCCTTCTTGAGGAGGTGAATTTGAAGAGTTACCAGCTCTCCTTTGAAGACCAATAACATTTTTCTTGCCCTCATGGCTGTCACAACTCTCTTGTTTCACACATTTGCATTCATCTTGAATACACACTTTGCATGTTTGAGGGATTGAACTTGCAACAAAAGTCCTTGAACATTCACCTTTATCGCCTTCTTGAGAAGGTGACTTTGAAGAGTTACTAGCTCTATTTTGAAGACCAAAAAAAATGTTCTTGTCCTCATGGCTGTCACAACTCTCTTGTTTTTCACATTTGCATTCATCTTGAACACACACTTTGCATGCTTGAGGGATTGAACTTGCAACAAAAGTTGTTCTTGGAATTGTTTCCCTTGTCTCCTCAACTTTGGAATTTTCTCCATCTTTCTGTTCATATCCAAGAGCCCTATACTTGGGCCTCTCCTCAACAAAAATAGGCTCGATAATGCCTTGTGCATTCTTCCCTAACCCTCTACCTTCATAGACCATTTTTAACAATAACTTGGAACCCATTCCTCTTGTGTGATTTTCAAAAACACCAAAACATTCATCTTGAGAGGAATTTAAAGAAATACCAACATTACATACCTCATGTTCATGCATGTACTTGGTAAGGGTTTCCTTTCCCTCATGGAGTTGAGTCTCTATCTCATGCAACTTTTCAAGAAGCTGGTGCTTCTCCTCCTTCATGGCCATCAAGTACTCTTGAAGGACAATGCTCTCCTTCCTATCTTCCAACATCTCTTGCACCATATCTATCATGGTTACAAACACCTTCAACATATCTTTGTCAAAGAGCTTGGCTAATGAATATGTATGAGAACTCTTATTGTTTGAAGCTTCCTCCATCCTTGCAAGATATCAAACTTCAACACAAAACTTGCACAATAATACCAACAACTAAATCTCTAGCTATCAATGGCAATCACATGAGAAAAACCTTTCTCTGATACCACCTGATCTGAAAATAGGGGGCTGACTTGTTTTTCTATGCAAGCACCCTCTACTCCATTAAAATAAACTTCAGGACCTTGCTCAATGTCTTAGTTGTGCAAGAGGTTTTATGTGTCAAGTTTAGGCTTCTTTTAGGTGTTTACGTGTGAGGTTATTTAAAAGGTTAAATATGTTGTCTATATAAAAATAGCAACAAACATAAGTTGCAGAAAAAAAATAATAAGAAAACTCACAACAATAACAACATGATAAAGGAGTTCACCCCCTACTGGGATACATCTCTTTGAGCCTCCATCAATGGACTAGGATCTCTTACATTAGTTTGTCAAATATTATTTTACAAGTTGTTTTTCAACTCCAATGGATTTACTGACTGTACCATTGGGTTCAAAATACATAAAAACCCAAAAAATGACTATTAGAAATTTGAAAACTGTGTCAATGGATTCATAACATGCAAAAACCCCTAACTGGGCTTTTTCGGCACCTCATTTGGCCAAAAACTAAAGAAGATAGGCCGCCTGCCATTTTCCTCCTTCAAGATTGTTGTCTCCGGTTCACCAAAACACATTCCCTGTGTGAGTAACCTAGCGTTTGGGTGTTTGTAGTGCTTAAACCCAACACATGCACGCATCTCCATAAAACACACCAAATTGTCGCACCGTTATCAGAATTAGGGACCCCAAAGGCGGAGGTGTTGGGCGCATGGGGGGCCATATGGCCACATCCCAATGCAAATTTGGGGCTCTATTACAAAATTGGCTAAGGGCGTGACAAGTGTCTAGGCACATGGAGGAGTATCATTGGAAAATCCCCGCGTGCAAAGTTGAGGTTGTCGTATGGGGGTGGTGCACATAACCGAGGGCTGGGGCTAAGCCCCATCCTGGACCTGTGCCCACAATGCATTATAATCAAACTTAAATATATATTCAAACATATATATAGCAAGCAAGAACGCATGGGCTAGTCGTAGAAAATAATTTACGAAGGCGCTCCACCGTGGGGGGAGGTCCGAGGTTTGATCCCCACGGACTACATAAAATATTACAATACAATAGGGTGTTATGTGGCAGCCCATGCCTGGGCCATGTGGCAGCACCCCATTTTCCAACAACCATGCCATGTGTCCAAAAATGATTCACCCACGTCGAACCTCGACTGTCCACTCATCACCTACCACATCAGCATTTCCATCTCATTGTACGTCCCTACCATGTCAGATGTACGACCCTGCCACATCAGCTGTACAGACTGTACAGTCAGCAATTTTTTTCCCTATTTGGCAAATCGAACAGAATGTGATATCTCACTCATCTGATATCTGTTTGAACTCGTTCGAAGTGTGTTGGGTTCATGAGGATGAGACCTATGCACATATTCATTTTGAAGAGATTCCTAACACTTTGATTTTTGGGCTAAGATTTGACCCCTGGTCCAGATTCTGATCACACCTTTCCACTGAAAGGATTTTGGACCCACAAAAGTTGATGGTTGTCTGCCTGAGCTTCAATAATCTTCTTATTCCAAGTTCTATCAACTGATTCTACTTGAAAAGTCTTTTTGGTAATTACCTGGGTACCTTGACATGCCTTGCACTATAACTGGCTATGTCCCTGAACCATTGTTCTTTGGTTGTTGTTGAACCACTGTTCTCTTTGTTTTTGGAAGACTAACAGCCTTCCCACTAAGAATCAAGTCCCTCTTCTAAACTCTTTGGCATCAACACAATCCTCTATACAACAACTGCAAAATACTTTCCTGCGACATCTTGTCACAAACCAAGAAAAACCATCAATCTTGAAAGAAAACTTAATACAAGACTGAAAATGATGCCAACAGGACCTTTTGCTCCTCAAGAAAACTGTATCATCTTGTACTTCATCAAAGTACATGTGTTTTCCTACATCTTGGTTTACTCAATATCGACTTACAAGCCGACAAACACCATCGACTAAACATAAGTCGAAAAACATGATCGACACAACATAGTCGTCCAGACAACATCGACACAAGTTGAGACTAATTTGAAACATTTTGACATTCCCAATGACAATTTGACATTCATGATACACAACCATGTTACATTCATGAGTCACTCATAATGAAACTATCACAAAGTTCATTGTTTACACACATACAAAATCACATGCATGCGCATAGCTCTTGAACTCTCCTTCAAGTACAAACATAAGTACATAAACCCAAAAACATGTGGGTACATAAGAGCTGAAATGAAAATCTATATGGCTGCAATAAGTGAGTATCATACCCATCTTTTACATCCTCCTCGCGAAGTTGTGCAACAACAAGAATGCCTTCAACAGAATCACATTCTCATGCAAACTTGCATCATACAAGTTGTGATAAACTACTACAACTTGTCATACTTTCAACAGAAAAGCATACATAAGGCTGAAATTTGCATCTACAAACGGAAAAATGCAATCTTGTCTTTCTCAAGAAATCTAACCATTTCTTACCAAGCCAATTCAATGGTGACTTTTTCTGCTGAAAATTGTCTTTTTGTGAATCATCTTGACTCACATCGATTACGGAATCTCCTCTTCCATTCTTGACAGTCTCTTTATCCATATTCCTCTTGTGCTGTGAATGGATGGTTGGATGCAATGTCCAACATCGGTCAATGAGATGACCCCTATTCTGGCAGTGAGTGCAAATCTTTTACATCTTCTTTTCAAGTTTCCTTTACTTGGAAAGTTTCCTGAATGTGGTCAACATTTTCCAACATCTTGAAACATGATGGTTATCTAAACCACAATATGTACATGGACTTTTTCTTCCATTTTTACATGAAAATTTACCATGCTTAACATAATCAAAAGCAACTGAATTACAGGAAGAAATATACCTTGAACATTCACCTTTATCGCCTTCTTAAGGAGCTGAATTTGAAGAGTTACCAGCTCTGCTTTGATGACCAACAACAGTGTTCTTGTCCTCATGGTTGTCACAACTCTCTTGTTTCACACATTTGCACTCATCTTGAACACACACTTTGCATGCTTGAGGGATTGAACTTGCAACAAAAGTCTTTGAACATTCACCTTTATCGCCTTCTTGAGGAGGTGAATTTGAAGAGTTACTAGCTCGCTTTTGAACACCAACAGAAATGTTCTTGTCCTCATGGTTGTCACAACTCTCTTGTTTCCCACATTTGCATTCATCTTGAACACACACTTTGCATGCTTGAGGGATTGAACTTGCAACACAATTTGTTCTTGGAATTGTTTCCCTTGTCTCCTCAACTTTGGAATTTGCTCCATCTTTCTGTTCATATCCAAGGCCCCTATACCTCGGCCTCTCCTCAACAAAAATAGGCTCAATAATGCCTTGTCCATGCTTGCCTAACCCTCTACCTTCATAGCCCATTTTTAACAATAACTTGGACCCTATTCCTCTTGTGTCATTTTCAAAAACACCACAGCATTCACCTTGAGAGAAATTTGAAGAAAACCCAACATTACATACCTCATGTTCATGCATGTACTTGGTAAGGGTTTCCTTTCCCTCATGGAGTTGAGTCTCCATCTAATGCAACTTTTCAAGAAGCTGGTGCTTCTCCTCCTTCATGGACATCAACTGCTCTTGAAGGAAAATGCTCTCGTTCCTATCTTCCAACATCTCTTGCACCATATCTCTCATGGTTACAAACACCTTCAAAATATCTTTGTCAAAGAGCTTGGCTAATGAAGATGTATGAGAACTCTTACTGTTTGAAGCTTCCTCCATCCTTGCAAGATATCAAACTTCAACACAAAACTTGCACAATAATACCAACAGCTAAATATCTAGGTATCAATGGAAATCACATGAGAAAAACCTTTCTCTAATACCACCTGATCTGAAAATAGGGGGCTGACTTGTTATTCTATGCAAACACCCTCTACTCCATTAAAATAAACTTCAAGACCTTGCTCAATGTCTTAGTTGTGAAAGAGGTTTTATGTGTCAAGTTTAGGATTATTTTAGGTGTTTATGTATGAGGTTGTTTAAAAGGTTAAATATGTTGTTTAAATAAATACAACAACAAACATAAGTTGCAGAAAATAATAACCAGAAAACTCACAACAACAACAACATGATAAAGGAGTTCACCCCTAACTAGGCTACATATCCTTGAGCCTCCATCAATGGACTAGGCTCTCTGGGATTAGTTTGTCAAATATTCATTTACAAGATTATGATCAACTCCAATGGATTTACTAATTGTACCATTGGGTTTAGAATACATTAAAACCCTAAAAATGACTATTAGAATTCTGAAAACAGACCATGGCTCATCTGGGCATGACATCTTCTACCGGTGGCCTTGAGCTTCCCTGAGCTTCCTTGTGGAAAAAACACCTATAAAAGTCCTCAAATGCCTCTGAAACCTATCCCAATGAGTTTAGATCATAACAATTGGTCAAGAATGACTATTCAGTCATTGAAAATAGACTTGGGCTCATCTGAGCATGGCCTCCTTCAATTGTGGCCCTAAGCTCCCTTGAGCTCCCTGAAACTTCAAAGTAGAAAAACCTACAAAATAAGTCTTCTAATGCCTTTGAAAATTGTGCCAATGGATTCAAAACATCCAAAAAACCCTAGATGGGATTTTTCGACACCTCATTTGGCCAAAAAATGAAGAAGATAGGCCTCCTGCCATTTTCCTTCTTCAAGCTTGTTGTCTCTGGTTCGCCAAAACACACTCGCTATGTGAGTAACATGGATTCTGGTTTTTTTCCATGACTAAAACAAGAACACACACGCATCTCCATAAAACACACCAAATTAATGCACAATTAGCGGAATTAGGGCCTCCAAAGGCGGAGGTGTTGGGCGCATGGGGGGCCATATGGCTATGTCCCAGAGCAAATTTGGGGCTTTGATACAAAATTGGCTGAGGGTGCAACAAGTTTCCAAGAGCGTGGAGGAGTACCATTGGAAAATCCACGTGCACAAAGTTGAGGTGGTCGTATGGGGGTGGCACACATAACCGAGGGCTGGGGCTAAGCCCCAGCCCAGGCCCACGCCCACAATGCAACATAATCAAACTTAAATATATATTCAAACATATATATAGCAAGAAACAACACATGGGCTAGTGGTAGCACATACTTTACGAAGGCACTCCACCATGGGGGGAGGTCTCGGGTTCGATCCCTGCAGACTACATAAAATTTTACCATACAATACGGTGCTACATAGCAGCCCATGCCTGGGCCATGTGGCACCATCCCATCTGCCAACAACCATGCCACGTGTCCAAAAATGATTCACCCACGTTGACCCTCAGTTTTCCACTCAGTACTTGCAACGTCAGCATTTCCATCTCATCGTATAGTCATGCCACGTCAGCTGTACGGACTGTACAGTGCGCAATTGTTTTTCCCTGTTTGGCAAATCGAACAGAACGCGATATCTCACTCATTTGATGTCTATTTGAACCCTTTCGAAGTGCGTTGGGTTCGTGAGGATGAGGCCTACCCACATGTTCGTTTTGAGTGATTCCAAACACTTTGATTTTTGGGCTAAGATTTGACCCTTGGTCCAGATTCTGATCACACCTTCCCACTGAAAGGATTTTCGACCCACAAATGATGATGATCATCTGAATGAGCTTCAATATCTTCTACTTCCAAGTTCTATCAACTGATTCTACTTGAAAAGTCTTTTTGGCAATCACCTGGGTACCTTGACATGCCTTGCATCGAACCTGGCTATGTCCCTGAACCACTGTTCTCTGGCTGCTGCTGACCCGCTATTCCCTTTGTGCTTGGAAGACTGACATCCTTCCCACTAAGAATCAAGTCCCTCTTGTGAACTCTTTGGAATCAACACAATCCTCTCTACAATGGTTGCAAAATACTTTCCTGCGACATCTTGTCACAAACCAAAAAAAACCATCAATCTTGAAAACAAACTTAATACAAGACTGAAAATGATACCAACAAGTCTTTTTTCTCTTCAAGCAAACTGTAGCATCTTGTACTTCATCAAAGTACATGCGTTTTACTACATCTTAGTGTACTCAATATTGACTTAAAAGCCAAAAAACACCATCAACTAAACATAAGTTGAAAAACATTATCGACACAACATAGTCATCAAGACAACATCGACACAAGTCGAGAGTCATTTGAAACATATCGACATTCCCAATGACAAGTCGGCATTCATGATACACAACCATGTTACATTCTTGAGTCACTCATAATGAAGCTATCACAAAGTTCATTGTTTACACACATACAAAATCACATGCATGTGCATATCTCTTCAACTTTGCTTCAAGTACAAACATAAGTACATAAACCCAAAAACATGTGGGTACATAAGAGCTGAAATGAAAAGCTATATGGCTGCAATAAATGAGTATCATACCCATCTTTTACATCCTCCTGGCGAAGTTGTGCAACAACAAGAATGCCTTCAATAGAATCGCATTCTCATGCAAACTTGCATCATACAAGTTGTCATAAACTGCTACAACTTGTCATACTTTCAACAGAAAAGAATACATAAGGCTGAAATGTGCATCTACAAACGGAAAAATGCAAGCCTTACTTGCTCAAGAAATCTAACCATTTCTTACCAAGCCAATTCAATGGTGACTTTTTCTGCTGAAAATTGTCTTCTTGTGAATCATCTTGACTCACATTGATGATGGAATCTCCTCTTCCATTATTGCCAGTCTCTTTATCCATCTGCCTCTTGTGCTGTGAATGGAAGGTTGGATGCAATGTCCAACATTGGTCAATGAGATGACCCCTCTTCTAGCAATGAGTGCAAATCTTTTGCATCTTCTTTTCAAGTTGCCTTTGCTTGGAAAGTTTCTTGAATGTGGTCAATCTTTTCCAACATATTGAAACATGATGGTTATCTAAACCACAATATGTACATGGAATTTTTCTTCCATTTTTACATGAAAATTTACCATGCTTAACATAATCAAAAGCAACTGAATTACAAGCAAAAATATACCTTGAACATTCACCTTTATCACCTACTTGAGGAGGTGAATTTGAAGAGTTACCATCTCTCCTTTGAAGACTAACAACAATGTTCTTGTCCTCATGGTTATCACAACTCTCTTCTTTGACATATTTGCATTCATCTTGAACACACACTTTGCATGCTTGAGGGATTGAACTTGCAACAAAAGTCCTTGAACATTCACCTTTATCGCCTTCTTGAGGAGGTGAATTTGAAGAGTTACTAGATTTCTTTTGAATACCAACAAAAATGTTCTTGTCCTCATGGCTATCACAACTCTCTTGTTTCCCACATTTGCATTCATCTTGAACACACACTTTGCATGCTTGAGGGAATGAACTTGCAACAAAAGTTGTTCTTGGAATTGTTTCCCTTATCATCTCAACTTTGGAATTTTCTCAATCTTTCTATTCATATCCAAGACCCCTATACTTGGGCCTCTCCTAAAAAAAAAATAGGCTCAACAATGCCTTGTGCATGTTTTCCTAAACCTTTACCTTCATAGCCCATTTTTAACAATAACTTGGACCCTATTCCTCTTGTGTGATTCTCAAAAACACCAAAGCATTCATCTTGAGAGGAATTTCAAGAAAACCCAACATTACATACCTCATGTTCATGCATGTACTTGGTAAGGGTTTCCTTTGCCTCGTGGAGTTGAGTCTCCATCTCATGCAACTTTTCAAGAAGCTGGTGCTTCTCCTCCTTCATGGTCATCAACTGCTTTTGAAGAACAATGCTCTCCTTCCTATCTTCTAACATCTCTTCCACCATATCTCTCATGGTTACAAACACCTTCAACTTCTATTTGTCAAAGAGCTTGGCTAATGAAGATGTATGAGAACTCTTACTATTTGAAGCTTCCTCCATCCTAGCAAGATATCAAACTTCAACACAAAACTTGCACAATAATACCAACAACTAAATCTCTAGCTATCAATGGCAATCACATGAGCAAAACCTTGCTCCGATACCACTTGATCTGAAAATAGGGGGCTGACTTGTTTTTCTATGCAAACACCCTCTACTCTATTAAAATAAACTTTAGGACCTTGCTCAATGTCTTAGTTGTGCAAGAGGTTTTATGTTTTACGTTTAGGCTTCTTTTAGGTGTTTATGTGTGAGGTTCTTTAAAAAGTTAAATATGTTGTCTAAAAAAATACAACAACAAACATAAGTTGCAGGAAATAATAACTAGCAAATTCACAACAATAATAACATGATAAAGGAGTTCACCCCCAACTGGGCTACATATCCTTGAGCCTCCATCAATGGACTAGGATCTCTGGGATTAGTTTGTCAAAGATTATTTTACAAGTTTCTTCTCAACTCCAACGGATTTACTGGTTGTACCATTGGGTTCAGAATACATAAAAACCCCAAAAATGACGATTAGAACTCTCAAAACAGACCATGGCTCATCTGGACATGACCTCTTCTACTAGTGGCCTTGAGCCTACTTGAGATTCCTTATGGAAAAACCACCTATAAAAGTCCTCAAATTCCTATGAAACCTCTCCAAATGAGTTCAAAGAATAACAATTAGTCAAGAATGACTATTATGTCACTGAAAATAGACTTTAGCTCATCTAAGCATGGCCTCCTTCAATGGTGGCCCTAAGCTCCCTCGAGCTCCCTGAAACTTCAAAGTAGAAAAACCTAAAAAATAAGTCTCCAAATTCCTTTGAAAACCATTCCAATGGATTCAGAACATCCAAAAACCCCTAGATGGGATTTTTCGGCACCTCATTTGGCCAAAAAATGAAGAAGATAGGCCTCCTGCCATTTTCCTCCTTCAAGCTTGTTGTCTTTGGTTCGCCAAAACGCACTCCCTGTGTGAGTAACCTAGCTTCTGGATGTTTTTCGTGCCTAAACCCAGCACACACATGCATCTCCACAAAACATGCCAAATTGTCGCACCATTAGCGGAATTAGGGCCCCCAAAGGTAGAGGTGTTGGGTGCATGGGGGGCCATATGGCCACGTCCCAATGCAAATTTGGGGCTCCGTTACAAAATTGGTTGAGGGCACGAAAAGTGTCCAGGTGCGTGGAGGAGTATTGTTGGAAAATCCTCGCGTGCAAAGTTGAGTTGGTCGTATGGGGGTGGCGCACATAATCGAGGATTGGGGCTACGCCCCTCCCCATACCCGCGCCCACAATGCAACATAATCAAAATTAAATATATATTCAAACATATATATAGCAAGAAACAACGTGTGGGCTAGTGCTAGCCCATACTTTACGAAGGTTCTCAACCATGGGGGGAGGTCTGAGGTTTGATCCCCATGGACTACATAAAATTTTACCATACAATAGGGTGTTACGTGGCAGCCCATGCCTGGGCCATGTGGCACCACCCCATTTGCCAACAACCATGCCACATGTCCAAAAATGATTCTCCCACGTAGACCCTTGACTATCCACTCAACACCTTCCACGTCAGCGTTTCCATCTCATCATACAGTCATGCCATGTCATCTGTACGACCCTGCCATGTCAGTTGTACAGACTATATGGACTGTACAGTCAACAATTCTTTTTTCCTATTTTGCAAATTGAACAGAATGCGATATCTCACTCATATGATGTTCATTAGAACCCTTTCAAAGTGAGTTGGTTTTGTGAGGATGAGGCCTATACACATGTTTGTTTTGAAGCGATTCCGAACACTTTTATTTTTGGGCTAAGATTTGACCCCTGGTCCAAATTCTGATCACACCTTCCCACTGAAAGGATTTTGGACCCATAAAAGCTTATGATTATCTGCCTGAGCTTCCATACTCTTCTTCTTCCAAGTTCTATCAAGTGATTCTACTTGAAAAGTCTTTTTGGCAATCACCTGGGTACCTTGACATGCCTTGCACTGCAACTGGCTATGTCCCTTAACCACTGTTCTCTGGCTGCTGCTAACCCACTGTTCTCTTTGTTCTTGGAATATTGGCATCCTTTCCATTGAGAATCAAGTCCCTCTTGTGAACTCTTTGGCATCAACACAATCCTCTCTACAATGGCTGCAAAATACTTTCCTGCGACATCTTGTCACAAACCAAGAAAAACCATCAATCTTGAAAACAAACTTAATACAAGACTGAAAACGATGCCAACAAGTATTTTTTCTCTTCAAGAAAACTGTGGCATCTTGTACTTCATCAAAGTACATATGTTTTCATGCATCTTGGTTTACTCAATATCGACTTACAAGCCGAAAAACACCATCGACTAAACATAAGTCGAAAAACATGATCGATACAACATAGCCGTCAAGACAACAACGACACAAGTTGAGACTCATTTGAAACATATCGACATTCCTAATGACAATTTGACATTCATGATACACAACCATGTTACATTCATGAGTCGCTCATAATGAAGCTATCCCAAAGTTCATTGTTTACACATATACAAAATCACATGCATGTGCATAACTCTTCAACTCTCCTTCAAGTACAAACATAAGTACATAAACCTAAAAACATGTGGGTACATAAGAGTTGAAATGAAAATCTATATGGCTGCAATAAGTGAGTATCATACCCATCTTTTATATCCTCATGGTGAAGTTGTGCAACAACAACAATGCCTTCAATAGAATCGCATTCTCATGCAAACTTGCATCATACAAGTTGTGATAAAATGCTACAACTTGTCATACTTTCAATAGAAAAGCATACATAAGGCTGAAATGTACATCTACAAACAAAAAAATGCAAGCCTTACTTGCTCAAGAAATCTAACCATTTCTTACCAAGCCAATTCAATGGTGACTTTTTCTGCTGAAAATTGTCTTCTTGTGAATCATCTTGACTCACATCGATGATGGAATATCCTCTTCCATTCTTTCCAGTCTCTTTATCTATCTGCCTCTTGTTCTGTGAATGGATGGTTGGATGCAATTTCCAACATTGGTCAATTAGATGACCCCTCTTCTGGCAGTGAGTGCAAATATTTTGCATCTTCTTTTCAAGCTGCCTTTCCTTGGAAAGTTTCCTGAATGTGGTCAATCTTTTCCAACATCTTGAAACATGATGGTTATCTAAAACACAATATGTACATGGGCTTTTTCTTTCATTTTTACATGAAAATTTACCATGCTTAACATAATCAAAAGTAATTGAATTACAGGAAGAAATATACCTTGAACATTCACCTTTATCGCCTTCTTGAGAAGGTGAATTTGAAGAGTTACCAGCTCTCCTTTGAAGACCAACAACAATGTTCTTGTCCTCATGGCTGTCACAACTCTCTTGTTTCACACATTTGCATTCATCTTGATCACACACTTTGCATGCTTGAGGGATTGAACTTGCAACAAAATTCCTTGAACATTCACCTTTATCACCTTCTTGAGGAGATGAATTTGAAGAGTTACTAGCTCTCTTTTGAATACCAACAAAAATGTTCTTGTCCTCATGGTTCTCACAACTCTCTTGTTTCCCACATTTGCATTCATCTTGAACACACACTTTGCATGCTTGAGTGATTGAACTTGCAACAAAAGTTGTTCTTGGAATTGTTTCCCTTGTCTCCTCAACTTTGGAATTTTCTCCATCTTTCTGTTCATATCCAAGACCCCTATACTTCGGCCTCTCCTCAACAAAAATAGGCTCAACAATGCCTTGTGCATGCTTGCCTAACCCTCTACCTTCATAGCCCATTTTTAACAATAACTTGGACCCTATTCCTCTTGTGTGATTTTCAAAAACACCAAATCATTCATCTTGAGAGGAATCTGAAGAAAAACCAACATTACATACCTCATGCTCATGCATCACTTGGTAAGTGTTTCCTTTGCCTCATGGAGTTGAGTCTCCATATCATGCAACTTTTCAAGAAGTTGGTGCTTCTCCTCCTTCATGGCCATCAACTGCTCTTGAAGGACAATGCTCTCCTTCCTATCTTCCAACATCTCTTGCACCATAACTCTCATGGTTACAAATGCCTTCAACATATCTTTGTCAAAGAGATTGACTAATGAAGATGTATGAGAACTCTTATTGTTTGAAGCTTCCTCCATCCTTGCAAGATGTCAAACTTCAACACAAAACTTGCACAATAATACCAACAGCTAAATCTCTAGCTATCAATGGCAATCACATGAGAAAAACCTTGCTCTGATACTACTTGATCTGAAAATAGGGGGTTGACTTGTTTTTCTATGCAAGAACCCTCTACTCCATTAAAATAAACTTCAGGACCTTGCTCAATGTCTTAGTTGTGCAAGAGGTTTTATGTGTCAAGTTTAGGCTTCTTTTAGGTGTTTATGTGTGAGGTTCTTTATAAGGTTAAATATGTTGTCTAAATAAATACAACAACTAACATAAGTTGCAACAAATAATAACCAGCAAACTCACAACAATAACAACATGATAAAGGAGTTCACCCCCAACTGGGATACATCTCCTTGAGCCTCCATTAATGGACTAGGATCTCTAGGATTAGTTTGTCAAAGATTATTTGACAAGCTGCTACTCAACTACAATGGATTTATTGACTGTACCATTGGGTTTAGAATACCTAAAAACCTCAAAAATGACTATTAGAACTCTGAAAGCAGACCATGGCTCATATGGGCATGACCTCTTCTACTGGTGGCCTTGAGCTTCCCTGAGATTCCTTGTGCGAAAAACACCTATAAAAGTCCTCAAATCCCTCTGAAAGATGTCCCAATGAGTTCATAGCATAACAATTAGTCAATAATGATTATTCAATCACTTAAAATGTTGTATCTGGTTCGCCAAAACGCACTCCATGTGTGAGTAACCTGGCTTCTGGGTGTTTTTCGTGCCTAAACCCAGCACACGCACGCATCTCCACAAAATGTGTCAAATTTTCGCACCGTTAGCAAAATAAGGGCCCCCAAAGGTGAAGGTGTTGGGCGCATGGGGGGCCATATGGCCACGTCCCAATGCAAATTTGGGGCTTCGTTACAAAATTGGTTGAGGGCACAACAAGTGTCCAGGCGTGTGGAGGAGTATCGTTGGAAAATCCCCGCACACAAACTTGAGGTGGTCGTATGGGGGTGGCGCACATAACCGAGGGCTGGGGCTAAGCCCCAGCCCAGACCCGTGCCCACAATGCAACATAATCAAACTTAAATATATATTCAAACATATATATAGAAAGCAACAACACGTGGGCTAGTGGTAGCCCATACTTTACGAAGGTGCTCCACTGTGGGGGGAGGTTTGGGGTTCAATCCCCATGGACTTCATAAAATTTTACCATACAATAGGGTGCTATGTGGCAACCCATGCCTGGGCCACGTGGCACCACCCCATTTTCCAACAACCATGCCACATGTCCAAAAATGAATCGCCCATGTCGACCCTTGGCTGTCCACTCAGCACCTACCATGTCATCTTTTCCATCTCATCGTACATTCATGCCATGTCATCTGTACGACCCTTCCACGTCAGTTGTACGGACTGTACAGTCAGCAATTTTTTTTCCCTATTTGGGAAATCGAACAAAACGTGATATCTCACTCATTCGATGTCTGTTTGAACCCTTTCGAAGTGCATTGGGTTTGTGAGGATGAGGCATACGGACATGTTCGTTTTGAAGCGATTCCGAACACTTTGATTTTTGTGCTAAGATTTGACCCCTGGTCCAGATTCTGATCAATAAGAATAAAAGGAAATGAATGGGATAGGAAACAATTGCATCCATGACAAGGTGCATCTCACCCTCCACAAAGGAACCCAAAGGTAAGACTCTACATTTCCCTGTTATCACATGCACCCCATGCCCAAATATTTACCCCATGCCACCTCATACACATACATGACTTGGACTACATTCCACCTGGGAAACACTTCAAAATTAAAAGAGGTTATCCTAATAAGACACCCTGAGACCCTCTCCAAAAATAACTTGTCGAATTGCATAACATCTTTGATAATTTGTTTGGGGTTAAGAGGGGTTTGATGCACATGTTTGGGTAATTTAATTATTGGATGTGATTTACATGTTATGATCCTTGTGCCTTACGAACCCATGGAGGGCGTACTTGTTTTCTCTGTAGGACCTTTCCCGGTGGATAGGTACACATGAGGGAATGATTAGCTCAGATCTTCATCAGGGCTCAAATCCCACACATGGATGTTGAAATCCTAGCCAGCGGTAAGAAGAGATTGAAATCTTGCACCAGATGAAGGAAGGATGTTTCCTTTGGAGTCACTATGGAAGACCTAGACCTAAGGTATCATGGTCCTCCCACCTAAACATTGGCCTTGGGAGGCCTTGGATGTCACCTCTACAGCCTTAGATGTCACTTTTCATCTGGGGTTTTCACCTTGGAGGTATTCATGAGGTTATTGGTACATGTGGGCAAATTTAAGGCCTTTGGAGGCCCAACGTTTCATCTCCTTTGTCTAGCATCCCACACTTGAGGCCCAATGTCACCCTAGGAGGGCATGACATCACCTTTGGAGGCCTATTTAGATGCAAATTGAATTTATTTTGGTAAAAATGTAATTTTGTAGTAAATTGGCTAGGTCGGCCTTGATATTTTGACCTAAAATAATTAAAGGTCAAATTTTGGTATAAATAAACATTCAATGACATTCATTTTCATCATAACTTTCACTTGGGAGAGTGGAGGTCTGAAATTTTCTCCCTACTAAGGGTTATTGGCTGATATAAGGAGGGCACTACACTTTTAAGGCTTGTTTTTGGCACTTGGACAAATTTTATGATTTTTTGTGGCAATCTTGCATGGTTTTACATGATTATTCTTGGTGCAAGTAAGTAGATTTTATTTTTTCATTGTAAACGGTTATGGTTATGGTTTTATTTCTCATACAAGATTATGAAATTGCATGTTTTGATTAATGCTTGAAGTAAGAAACTTAAAGCGCTAAGTTTCTTTCTTTTCATTTGCCTAGCTTTGTTGAATTGATCTAGTAACTAGTTTAAACCCTAGGGCCCTAAAGTTCTATCTCTCTAGAGTTTTATATTTTTTTATTGTGAAAAGTACTTTTCATCCATAAAAATCCATGAAGAAGGAGGTGTTAGGGCCTAGAAGTGCCTACACCCTATCTTCCTCACTTCTTAAGGTCAAACATAGGAGGACTTAAGTTATTACTCCTCCTAGGTATCCTCCCTCTTGGATTATGTGTAAAATCACTTGTTAGAATCCTTGAAGGAAGCTTCCTACTTGACTCCAATACCCTTAGAAAGGCACTAGTCAAGCCTCACTCTTTGACAAGTATCTTCAAACTCAAACTCCAAACTGTTTCCTACTTGATTACCCTACTAAATTTAACTAGTTAACTAACCTAGCTTAGAGATACTAAAATCCACTTAATTACTATTAATAATTCATTGTTACAAACATTGTTTGCAGTCTATATCATCTTACCAACCACCTTAGAACAACCCAATATTTGTACAAGGCAAGTTACTATCAATATATGCTCAAGTGTTTGTTCAATTTCCTTAGCAAAGTACATTTCTGAATCTTTTTTATTGTTTTGATTAATTCTATTTTACCGATGTTACATTTAACTTAGAAAGCCTATTTAAATCCAATTGTTGGTTGATATATTTAGATAACTCACATAAAGACAAAGTATTATCATTGATGATTTAAATGCTTGTTCACATTGTCCGCACAAGTGTGTTCTTATTGATACAAATTTGCAATTGTTATCATTTACTTATCACTATCATCTACTGATCCAGGTGGATATCATTGGCCACCCACCTTTTCCAACAGGCTCAAAACAGTTTTCTAGCAATTTTGGTAATTTACTATTTTTAGCAGTTTTTCACTTCTAAAGACATTTTGAGGCCCTAAACGATGTTTTTTGTGAAAACTGTGAAAAATATGGAAGTTACTACATTACTTCCCCCAAAATTAATCTCCTCGACGATACCTTTCCAACATGCTATCATACGCCTACAACGGAGATCATATGAAAAAGTTACGACCCCGGGAAGTTGATGTACTAACTTACCTAAACAGGGCCCACATGACTTTTGGCACTTCATTTCCTAGGGTTAGGTTTTTAGATGTCCAGGGTTTTGGGCATTCCTGTTTATTGTAAAAAGGCCTTCAGAGCCTCATTGTAATGATCTTCTTGTGAATGAGCACAACCGTCACATCTCTTCTCAGAAATAAGCCGCCACCATTCCAGCAAGCTTGTTTTCGCTACATTTTATAGTTTCAACTTATTTCCTTATTGAATAGAAAACTGGTTTTACTGTATCTCTGTTATTTTGTGTTAAGAACTTGTTAATAATCTGTATTCATTTCATTTTACTCATAAAATCTTGATCAGTGGTATCAGAGAGGTCTTCTCCTTGTCTTCTTAATGCATGTCCCCAATGAGGTCGGAGTACAAAGAGTTGGGTATCGAGCTTGTTTCTCTTGAGGACAAAAGATCTCGCACATCCAAGTGACCTCTCATGGCAGGAGAAAATAAATATGATGGTATAGGAGATCCTTTCAAACTGTTGATTGAGGAAGCCCTCACGCAACAAAGGAACGAGATGATAGATAGTTTCGTGCAAATCCTTCGGTGGCTACCAACATGTGACACATCTTCTTCAAGCAGAGGTGACGCCCCCTTCAAGGTACAAATAAACTTCGATATTCCTATATTTGAAGGTCAGATAGATGCAGATGTTGTAGACAAGTGGTTGAATCTACTAGAAGGGTATTCCATGACTTTTCGAATAGAGAAAATATTACTTTTGCGCTCCTCAA
>JASDQU010435784.1:86972-100340 GCA_032191745.1 Picea mariana
AAATAATAGAGAGATTATGTAGTGAGCAATCTCAATATGTCTTCTTCATCTTTTCTTTTACCCACATGTGCTAGTTTTCTCATCTTTTCATATGAATAAGATGCCAAAGAAAGTTGATTTGGAAGACCATTCAAACATTTCACTCAAGATATATAATATTGTAATAAAAATCATACTTTGTTTCTTTAGGTTTTCAATATTAACAGTTTATTTCTCCAACCTTATATGTTCCCTCATAATTCTATTTACATTTTATTGCATGATTTTGATGCATTGTATATGTCAATGAACACTATATATCTTAATATTATAATGGTTTTAATGTAAAAATACTAATACATAAATCACACCCAAGAAAACAAAGTATATGATTTAAACTTATAATATGTGTTTTGAAATTGATTTTCATTGTGTTATTGTGAAATCCATAAATCACTTCATAATTTGCATTGTGTTATTGTTAAAGTCATTTCACTTGATAATTTGCACTACTAGTTGAAATCAATATACAAGATGAATCATTTTACAGTGAAATCAATATACAAGATGAATCATTTTACAGTGAAATCAATGCATATTGTAAATTATTTTTCATTGCATCATCACTTAAATCAATGCATATTGTTCTGCATTATGTCATTATTGAAATCAATGCAACTGATTGTCTCAAAATCATTTATCATTGCATCATCACTAAAATCAATTCATCTCATTGTTTAAATTGCTCTAAATCATTTTTCATTGGACCATCTATAAAATAAATGCATCATATTGTTTTGTGTTATATCATTGTTGAAATTATTTCAACTCCCCTACTTCTCTAAATTATTTTTTTAATAACGTCACTGAAATCAATATGCTGTATTCCCGTGGCTTGAGAAATCGCGACTTAGGGGAAACTAAGCCGTCAAAATCACCCGGGGATCGCACCCTCCCTGAGCCACACCAACCCTTAACATGGATGGATTTTTTGTCCCCTCTGGTTTTGAAAGGGTGACTTAACATCACGAAGTGCCTTAAAGAATAATTATATATTTTAAGAAGTATGTCATCATCTTCCTATTGAAATATTGTCTCAATAATATCTTTATTTCCAATATACTTTTTGTTATTTTACATTTGAAACAATTTGAAACAGATGATATGATATGACACTTTAGCTATGAAAAAATTATTTAATTTAAAAAACTACATTTGAATTAATGAAAAATAATAATTTACTAAAATAAAGAATAATAATAATTATGGATGAACAAAAATATATCAAAAAAAACACTACTTTTGTCATATTAGACTCATTAAAAAATGAACTTATATATTTATATGATCTACATAATAAACATGCAACAATTCATGTTAAATTTGAAGTCTCTCAAAAAAATGAAAATTGAATTATGAAAATTAGATAATTGATAGAAAGTTGATCCTATAACATAACTTAAATATTAACCTAGATTTAATATTGATCTTAATAATTACTTAATAATTTATTGAAAATCATTTATAATAATTATTCAATATTTTTATTGATATATAGTCATTTATTGCTTTCAAAATTCTACAAATATATCAACATAATAAATATTGCATAAAAATGTTGAAATGATTATGTACACTTATCATAGTTTTGTTTCTAGGTTGAGATATATTACATATAATATATGCTTAGACATGTTGAAACCTGACATCTTTAGATAGGATGTTCATAGATGACACATTTAAACATTCCTTTCATTTATTTTTCACCTTCCATTGTTATTCCATGTACTCTTCATAAAGAAAATATAATATTCTTAGTCACCTTTCATCAATTTTTATCTAATTTACTTGAAATTGAGTAGATGAATGAAATATTGTGATATATGATTTAGAAGGTGTTCAATTATATATTAAATGTGAAAAAATATTTAATCGTAGTCATATTAAAATGAAACAACTCCCATGTCACATTTCACTTAACAATACTATTTATAAGAATTGTTAATATTAAATTATGCTAAACACCACCAAACATTATTGAAATCCCCCCATATATATATATATATATATATATTTTAAATGAAAATGTTATTTTTTAATTTACTTATTGTTTAATATAATATTGTTTTTATTGAAATTTTTTTGAAAGATAATTATTAAAAATTAGTTTGTTATTTGAAAATAAAATTTAATTTAATAATATTTTTGTTAAATATTTAAATACTAATTTTGAATTAGATTTTTTTTTTTTTTTTCATAATAATCATAATAATTAATTACTAGATAGTCCTCGAGGTGTAGGACAGTCCGTGACGGAGTGTGTTGTTAAGCCACTCCGTGTTGTTAAAGTCATCGGTTCGAAACCGGCGGGGACAAAAAATCCAACCATGTTAAGGGTTGGTGTGGCTCAGGCCGGGTGCGATTCCCGGGTGATTTTGACGGCTTAGATGCCCCTGAGTCGCGGTTTCTCAAGCCACAAGCCACAGGTTAATCGCGTAGCCAACAGGTCGTGTACAAATTAACAAACAAAAAAAAAAAAATTTAATTACTAGATATATGATAATTTAATAATTAATTTAATAATTAATTACTAGATATATGATAATTTTTAGGGTAAAAAATATTACTTAATTAATTAATTTTTTTTGTATTGGGGGAATCTAATTGTGAATCGAACATGAGACTTCATTTTACAAATTTCCTTCCATTTACATGGCATTTACCAATCCGTCTACACCCATGTGGGCTACTTAATTAATTTAATTGTATGTTTTAAATGCTAATTTTGAATTAGATTTCTTTTGA
The DNA here is from genome assembly GCA_032191745.1 of Picea mariana. Lineage (NCBI taxonomy): Eukaryota > Viridiplantae > Streptophyta > Pinopsida > Pinales > Pinaceae > Picea > Picea mariana. The sequence continues at coordinate 89,757 of JASDQU010435784.1, forward strand.
GTTATTTTATTTTTTCTTTCTTTTTGTTGAAAAAGAGAGACATCCATAGTAATTAATTAATATATACAATCATTCTCTAAGGTGAAAAATATTACTTAATTTTGTTGTTGCACATGATAAGAGTAAAATAATTGTTAACCTACCATTGTTAGTATTTATTTTCTTACAACATAATCTTATCATAAGAATATTGCAATGCATTCATGTGTTCTTCTTGGTTGTAGTGTTACCCCCAACCTATTTTTCATAAAAAGAGTCATTCATCCTACTTTATATTTCACTTATTCACTTTCATTGCTATGTTCCAATCTATAAGGATATGAGATGGATGTTGTTATGTGTTTCATCTATGTTTATGAAATTGTTTTAATTGTATTCTTCTTTAGATTTTAGATAATCTTCCTTAAATAGATTTTAAGAAAATAATGATATATATATATAGATATTGATATTGTATATTTGTTTTGTTTATTTGACATTTTTTTAAAGTGTTATGTGAACTCCATATTGAACACTGAAGAAATTACACATTTCCTTGATAATAAAATGTAATAAAAGCCTCTAATGAAAAAATATTATAGATTTAATTAATTAATAAATTAAAATCTAAAAAATATATATTAAATTTTTTTATATAAAAACAATATATATTGTTCAATTTAATTTACTTTTAAAATTTTAATTTTAATTTTTTTAATTTTTAAATATCTAATAAAAATTTAATTTAAAAAAATATCTTTATTAATACTTACATATTAACCCAAAAAATAATATTAAAAAATATCTTTATTAATACTTACATATTAACTAATGTGATACATAACTAACCATACCTACAAAGTATTATAGCATATCAAATTAACCATACCTACAAAATAGTTATAACATATCAAATTATAAAAAAACGTATCTTTGATTTCTTGTCAACCTTGTTAGAAGGAGAAACCAACAACATAAATTGAATTATTAATGATTAATTCAAGAATTTGAGAAATTTTTCCGTTCTGCTCAATTTCATCTTTGGAAAGTTGATACTAGTGTTTTTTTTTTTCTTTAAAGCTTTTCTTCACTCTAATTTGATGAAATGTTTACTAGAGTTGGATGTTAGAATGTAACCTTGAACCATTATGTGAGATTAATGATTTCTTATTAGTTTATAAGTGAGAACGAAAGGATTAAAAGAGTTTCAGAGTTGTTTTTATACAATTCATAATATTATTATTTTTTAATGATGTAGTAATATGAAGAAATTTTTAGATCTACTTGTTGGACAATTGAGACGGGGTGAATCAGTTGTTATTGTGCTTAAACAATTATGCCCATTTTGAACTCTTTACAGAATACTCAATGATGATCACAATAAATTAGGGAAGTAAGCAATAAAATATTCAACATCAATCACACACATGAAATATACGGAGACAGATATTTCATGAGGAAACCCATAAAGGGAGAAAACTCTTCTTCTTGATATGATAAGTAATCTTTATTTTCTGTACATTATCATTCTTATGAGATCCAACTCCTCTTAAGGCTACAACCTTTTTTTTACAAGCAACAACTTGCTGAGAGCACCAACTCTCTGGTTTCTCTAGCACCCACTAGAAGGAAGAACCAACTCCCTGAGTGTTCCAACACCAACTGGATGGAAGCACCAACTTCCAGTTACAGAGGCACCAACCTGTATAACAGAGAACAATAGTTCTCCCTTACACCACCCTGTCACCCTTGTTTTTCTGGCTGCAACCAGATGGAAGCTACAAATCTCTGTGTTCAAGCACCCACTTGAAACTTTGAGGACACCAGTCCTCCCTAACACCTCCCTACCACCCTGAAATATAAATCTTTGCTTTCTTAAATTTATCACAGTGATACAACATTTATCAATAGCTTACCAGTCTCATCATTGTTCTGCTACACTGTTTTGTTCTTCCTCCGTTAGTGTCTTTCTGCTCGCATACCCTATGATTTCTATTCATCTACGTTTTATACTCTGTGCACCATCTGCATTCTATGCATTATGCCTATGCATGCTCTTCACTGCATCATTGTTCTTCCCTACAGGTTGTTCACTGCATCTCTTCCTCACAACTGCATAACTAACTAGCAGAATCACCTCACTTCTCTGTTCTGCATCCTTTTCTCACGTCGAGTCCTCTACCTGATCATCATGGCAACTCTTTGTCATCCCTAGCGGTTATCTCAATGTGTTCATCATCAGTGAGCGTTATGTTAAGATTCCTTAGCTTCTTTGGCAGTCGAAACCCTTCGTCTACTCTGTCAGTTACAACTAGTCAATTATGGGTTTTTTGGCTTCTAAGACCCTTCCTTCACATGATCACTGGCGGTGACCATATGCCTGGGCTTAACGAGCGCTTATCAATTCAACAACCAAAATTCATTCTCCTGAAATGGGCGACTGTCGTAACTTCGACACTTTGCCCTTCAGAACTTTTGGGTTTCAAACCTTTTGAAACTTCTGAATCTGAATTCCCAAACAGATCGGATGGTTTACATTCATTTCGCAGAAATGGATCAATTGTCAGATTTGATTCGTACAAGGATTAATCTGACGGCCAAGACTTAATAAACCGTTGAGATGGATGGCCACCTTTTACTCCGAGTCTTTGGCTATTACATTGTTGGCCCTTAGTTATGGATTAAGAAATAAAGTGAAGAAAAAGGAACAGAAAAGATGAAGTGCGAACTGCACGGAAGGCACATTGACTGAGATCGGGTCGAAGTGATCAGAGAAGCAAAAAACAAGGAGCGAATCAATGGAAAGCTATTCGTTGAACGAGAATATCGAGGATGACAGATCATCAAGAAATATGGATCGTGGACAACTCAGCAAGCAGAAGAAGATGTCAACGAGTGATTTGGAGCACTTCGCGGGAAGGAAGGAAAGATAGGCTGGTAAAGCCCAGAAAATGTGGATCAAAGAGGACCTAGGGTTTTGGATCTAGGGTTTTGAGACCTAGAATTTGTCATGTAATGTATAAATAAAGGTCTAGAGGACCTGAGATTAGTTATTTCAGAGTTGGTTGTTCGTGAGTATTGTGGGTGATCCTTGTTGCAGATACTATTGTGTATTGAGAGAGAGAGAGGAGTGTTGAGTGTGACAGCCTTCTGGTATTGTAACATATTTAGTTGGGTGTGAAGATCAACCCTGCAGCTGGGTGCACAGGGAGGGGAGAGAAGAAGATAAAGAGAGAAAGATTTGCAAGCTAAGAGAGCAGATAGAACTGTATGCTTTCATATAATATCAAGAAATAAAGTTCTGTGGACGTAGCCCTAGGGAGAGGGTGAACCACATATATTTTGTGTCCATGTGGTCGATGTTGTGTCCTTTTATCTTTTGTTATTATGTTATTGCATTATTATGTTAGATCTGGAATATAATTGTGCAAAGTAGGTTTATGCTTGGTAAGAATAACCAGGTTGCAGTGTGTTGTTGCCTTGGATCCACTTGCATTTCCTCTGGTTGTAGACACTTGTGTCCTGCAACTCCCAATAGCTACTTCGGGTGAGACTGCATCTTCTTCACAGGTGTTGCCGAAAAGGCTAGTAGCTAGGGCGTGTTGGTGCGTTGTTAGAGTTGAACCATGGGTTTGCCCCTATGTCAACAAATGGTTCTGTTGCCGGTACTGAGATCTTCTTGAGGGAATGTCAAGGTGATTTCCATCGAAGACAAAGATTTAGAAGTTGATAGAAGAACAAGAAAAGGACTTCGCTGAAGTCCAGAACAAGAACACTAAGCTTAGTACAAAAGACTGGCTGGGAAGGTATATATTTACTAATATACACGAGATTTTCTTTGGAGGAATTCATAAGGAGCTATACAAGTGGTTAGCCAGATTAGAAAATACCCAGTTTGAGATCAGATCTAGACCACCTGTGGTTTGGACGTCGGTGTTGATCAAGAAGGTCAAAAGAGTTGATAACGTCGTGTCAAGAGAAGTATATCACTGGTTCAATAGTACTCTTGGAGGGTATATCACCGAGTTTTCCATTGACAGAGTTGAGTCGTATAGCCAAGCAGAGAGATATTTATTTAAGGGGCTTAGAGGAAAATTTTTACACTTTTTGAAGTTAAATATCAAGATGTTATTACATAAGAAGAACATCTTGAAAATACAGTAAGTAGTCTGATTGAAAATATAATGTTCAAGAACTCAAACAACAACAATGACACATAGGTTGGACATACGTGCAGTGAGAGGACCTTCAGAGAAGTCCCTCTGGTGAACCTATTTGAGCAGAGCCATGAGCCACTGGAACAAGACGAAGGGTTCTACAGTGGATAAGAAGAAGAGTTGTTGAACAAGGAACATTCAGAGTCCGCTAGGGAAGAGGAAGGGAATACTGAAGAACCTTGTCGAGAAGAGTTAGAAACTTCAGGAACTACGCCAACTGTTGAAGTAAGTACTATTACTCCTCCTGTTTTTTTAGCAGCATTAAGTAACCAGCGTAGTCAGAGTTACCAGAGCACTCAGAGCACTGTTACCAATAGTTCAGTACATACTCAGTCAAGAAACCTAGGAAGATCTATGGCAGATGAGATGAGGCTACCTATCTTTAAGGGGGATGGATCTTAATATCTTGATCAACACTGGTTTTTATGTGAATATTTATGGATTATTAAGAATGTCACTGACGAAGCAGTTAAGAGGGATCAGTTTAGCGCTACCCTAAGAGACTGTGCACTGAGTTGGTACATGAAATTTGTCCAAGGAATTGCACAGCCTAAACTGTTGAACGAGATCAAGAATGTGTTGAGTGCATAATTCAAGAAACCCAAGTCGGAGTCACAGTGTATTACAGAACTTAAAGAAATCATATAGAAAATAGTTGAACCTGTTTGGAAGTTTGATAAGAGGTTTAAGACCTTGACAGGCCAATTGAGTTTTCATATCCCAGACGAGAAGAACAAAGAATGGTTCATTGTTGCCCTCTTACCACACATCAGAGTCCCACTGATGCAACATAAGATCGCTTCATAGGCTGAGACATTGGAGATCGCCATGAAATTAGAATCAACCCCTATGGGAGAATCCAGCTCAAGTATGAGTCAAATTTTGAGTTATCTAACTAGCTTATCTCTGCAGGTCGAAGATATGAAGAAAGACAAGGGAAAATATAAAAGAGAAGATATCTGGTGTATTAGATCAAAATCAGAAGGCCATGATAAGGAGCACTATCCCCTATTTCATGAATACTTGGCTTTTGGAGCTCCGATCCCTTTGAAGCAGGTTACTCTACCTTGGTGTGAGGTATGTAAAAATATACATCGCCCTAGTGAATGCTATTACATGGAAAAATATGTTCAGACACCTACAAATGTTTACTGCGCATTCTGTAAATATGTGGGGCATGATGAGAAAGATTGTAGGGATTATGATCTCTTGCATGAAAGATCAAGAGACACATATCGAATTCAAGGCGAAGTACAACAAGAAGGAACTGCTACATAGTTTAACTCTCTAGGAAGAGGAAACTTCAACCCTCGTGGTGGATTTAGAGGAAGAGGACGAGGTGGAGGCATGGGTCAAGGTCGAGGTCAGATCATTTGTTATAACTGCGCACAACTAGGACACTTGGCAAGGGATTTTCAGAACCCTTGTACCACTTTCAGCTACTGCAACTCATTTGAACATGTCATAGAACACTGTCACGAGATGTTATCCAATCTTCAGGAGAGATGAGGAGGAAACCAACAATTACAACTCATCTCAACAGAACCTCGTAGAGAGGATCCTAGATTTGTTGTTATCACTAGAGTAGGTGATGTTACAAGAGAAGACAGAGTGACCCCAGGGAAGACTACAGAAGAATCAAGGGTCAGAAGAGCTGCAGAGAAGACACAAGAGTTTGATCCCAGGAAAGAAAAGAAAACATTTGAAGAGATAAGAATTTTTTTTGGAGGAGATCAGGTTTCTTCATCAAAGGCACAACCAAAAGTAAGAGAATGTGGAATGCCTCTGGCATTCGATCAGTCTGCTTCACCTGGAGAAGGAAAAGAGGTAAGTAAGCTCATGGGATTCTTATGTACTTGCACTAACTTGATTAAGGATGAAAGAGTTGTACAAGAACTACAAAATTTGATCAGACAGTATGAAGTAGGAAAGGTAGATCCCTTATTGAATAGAGCAGTACATCAAGTATCTAGAAAGAGAAGGACAAATAAGGAACTACACCTTAATGTTCAGATTGGATTTTATGATATAGATTATGTGGTGCTCGACTTAGAGTCAGAAGTCAATGTTATGATGAAGTAGAACTGGACACTAATGGGAAAACCTAAGTTTATTTACTCCCCTGTCAGGCTCAGGATGGATAATCAAGAGGCAGTAAGCCCCTTTGGAAGACTGGAGCATGTCCCTGTGGACATCGACGATGTAAGGACATTTGTGGATTTTGAGGTGATTGAGATAGTTGGCGATAGTTGTCCTTATCCTGTGATGTTAGGAATTGATTGGGCTTTCAATAATTCTACTGTGGTTGACTTGAAGAAAATAATAATGACATTTGAAGGTGATGGCCTTAGGGTCATTGCACCTCTTGACCCTGATGAAGGTCACATATATAGAGAACCTATTAGAGAAGAAGATCGTGCTTATGATCTTGAGAATATATATAAATTGACAGCAAGACAACATAATTACATTAGTCCTACAACATATGGGAATTTAAATTGGCGAAGTGACAATGCATGTTCATGAGATTCAGAAGAAGCACTAAAGAACTGGCAGAACAAAATGTATGAATTTTCTGTGCGAAGATGTTCTAGATTGACTATGGAATTTCGTTCGATCGGAACATAAGTAAGTAATCTACCCACCTTTGACGATTTAAATCATCTAGAATATTTCTCATTGGAATTTGAAGAAATTGTACCAGTACAAAAAAGACTGTTGGCATTGGATGAAGCCTTGAAAACAACTCCAACAAGATGGTGGGGAACACAAAAAAATAACATCGCGGACTGGATGCAATGTTGCACTTTGATGACAGTGCGCTTTTCAGAACAAGTAGAAGGGTGCGAAGTTTGATACACAGGTCAGAGCTGCCTGAAGGACTATGCGCAAAGTTGTGAGGAGGCTTGGTGTTAGGTTATAAAAAAGGTATAAATATCTTCCTTTTTCCCACATTTCATGATATCATCTTGATTGACATTTCGGTTATTTAGGAGCAAATAGAATTGAAAATGAATAATATACTCTTTAGCATTATTGTTGAAGTTAGATTACATAGATCCTAAAATATGATTGGAATTGTCTGGTTTTATTACAAGATTGGTTAAATATTGTCAAACCCAAGATAGCAAAGGAAATCTTGAAGATGCACAAGCTATTAGAGGTTGAGGACTATATGGCGCGAGGCAATTTTGAAGATGATTGAGTTTCTTATATTTGTAAATTCATAATATTAAAGCAATCCTGAGGATCTCTCGATCCTCAGGATAACTTAATTTACCCATATTGTTGTAATATATAAGGGTAAATAGATCCTGAAAAGATATAGAAGAATTTCATCCAAGAACTCAGAACTTAGAATTGCTTTGCGTTAGCAGTTTTTGTAAATTGTTGTACCAGCTATGAAATCAATAAAATATTTGAGCGGTTTTACCATTTCTATATACTGAATTTCAAATAGCAGTGCTTCTAAGGACCAAGGGCCCAGTCTGAAGGAGCTATTGTTCGACCTGTAATTGTATCAGTTCAATTTCTGTTTTGTGATTTGATTATCCTTTACAGTAGTTAAATGAATGCATAAGCGTGTTGATGATTTCATGTTAATTGCAAGAGATAGATATTTCCTGAAGCATTAGATGATTGTTGTTCCAATTCCTACTACTGAGATTTGATGTGTGACAGTTCCTCATAAGTTCACATTTGTTGTTCCTTTCACTTAGTTTACAATTGTTGTTCCTTTTACTTAGTTTACATTTGTTGTTCCTTTCTGTTAGAATATAATTGTTGTTTCTTTCAATAGAAGTATGATTGTTGTCTCTTTTCTATTAGATTACAGTCTCTGTTTCTTTCCATAGATAGAGTAATTCGTTTTTTTCCTTTCTAGCAATTTGATTCAAAATAATAGTCAATTCTACAAGTCTTTATTTAGATTCAATTATTGCTCTTAAAATGAATTCAATAGATTAATTAGTTCATTTCCATTGCACAGCTTTAGATTTCAATTCCTATAATATTCAATGAATGTTTGAGGAACTTGATTGTTGATAAACTCATATTTGTTTTAACTACACGATTTTAGCCTCTACGAGCTATCTGCATAGACTTTGTCGATATTCTTGAGATAAAAGACGAATCCTCGGGTTGATAAATTAATGTTAAACCAAGGTTGTTTTAAGACATCTTTAGAGCCCAACACCTGGAGAAACATCCCTCAAAAACAGTGGGCGCATAAATTCATTAACACTTTGGATACAACACCTATCAATTGGTATCTTCAAGCGGAACTGTGCCTCACCACTGTAGATCGGCAAGGTATGACTCAGAATTTTGTAGCCACAATTTTATTTGAAAGTCAGTACCCTACAGTATATCAAGCATTACAAGTTGTAAGACAAAGGATCTTTGAGGAGGCACTTACCCATCCCATTGAGCAAGAAGAATATGAATGGACAACACCCATTCAGAAGTTGCAAGGTTGTTACAACATCAATGTTGATGAAGATGATGATCCTAGGAATGTGAACATCACAGAAACAGAAGGACAGAGAGACATAGAAGGACTAGGAGTTGAACTACTTTTTATTGGACAACCAATTAAAATAAAAAAAGTTAACATTGGAATAGAGCAAGAACCTAATCTTGCAGATGTTGGAGATTATTAGGATGATGCCACTATTGACAAGATCACATAATTACTGCATGAATATCAGGACTTGTTTCCAACCAAGATCACTAATATGAAGGGCATTAAAGGGCCCATGGGAGAGATGGAGATCCCATTGAAACCAGTTGCAAGGCCAGTCAAGCAGAGACCCTATAGATTGAATCCCAAATATAAGGAGAAATTCAATATTGAGCTAGACAGAATGTTGGAAGCAGGAATCATAGAACCTGTTGAAGAGTCAGACTAGATTAGCCCTATGGTGGTTCAAGATAAGAAAAAAGGAGAGATCAAAATCTGTGTAGACTTGAGGAAACTGAATGATGCATGTTTACATGACCTGTTCCCTACATCGTTTACTGACGAAGTGTTATATAATGTGGGAGGACATGAAGTTTATTCCTTCACCGATGGATTTTCAGGGTATCACTAGATCAGGATTACCAAGGAAGATCGCCATAAGACCACATTTAAAACAGAATGGGGTTCCTACCAGTACGCAGTGATGCCTTTTGGATTGAATAATGCACCAACCATCTTTTCTAGGGTGGTGGTCGAAGCATTCAAGAAATTTGTACATAAATTTCTGGAAGCATATTTTGATGATTGGATTGTTTTTATCTTATTGCAAAATCATATTGAATGTTTAAGACTAATGTTGGATAAGTGTAGGAAATGTCAGATTGCCCTAAACCTGAAGAAGTGAATCTTCTTTTCACCCTTTGGCGTGCTTCTCGACCATATTGTGTGTAAGAAAGGGTTACTAGTAGATCCATCTAAGATTGCCATTATTGTTGATCTACCCCCTCCTACTTCAGTTAGACAGCTGCGCACTACACTGGGACATACTGGATACTATAGAAAGTTCATTAAGGGCTATGCACAGATTATAGCACCCATGGAGAATTTGTTAAAGAAATATTGTCAGTTTCAATGGACAAAAGAATACCAGCAGAGCTTCAACACACTAAAACAAAACATGGTCACTGTTGTTATTGGATAAATCGGTATATGCAAACACTAACTGATCTCCCTAGATCCACCTAGATATAGAACAAAACACACTAGAACATGACGCTTTCCTTAAGTTTTAAATATTGAATTTACCAACTAAAGAGAGATAGGTGACATACCATTTAAACGTCGCTTCCTCTCGCCATCGCCATCCTAGCTCCGTTCCAACACTCATATAATGATGATCCTGCAAAAGAACGCAACCAACCAAGGTGATAGTAATAGCATAAACTCAATATAAACCTATGTATGTGATCAAGGAATCATACAATAAAACACAACAAGCTTGATAGGAAAGAGTCAAATTACTGTCTCATATTAAATGTGAAAGAGAGATTACAACCATGGCCTTGATGTCGTAAGGTCCCTTCCAACTATCCTTTGTTTCCCACACACTTCCACTCCAAGAATTCTGAGAGCATAGATCTGATAATATTCACAATCTATCTTGACAAAATGGCTCATCTAGCCAAGAGAACAATCTCCAAAGCTCAATCCAATCCAAGCTAATCCCCAAAAGCTAACCTTCTCCATGAGAGCTCCTCTCCTTTTATAAGTTCAAGAGGATAAGGTGAGGAGGTTAGGATGATCCCACTAAATCATGAAAGCAAGTAAGATCCAAACCATTCGGATGCCACCTCACCATGGAAGTTTCTCCTTCTAGAAGCATCGAGAAGATGCTCATTTTTCCCACGTATGAGCATTTTCGCACCC
>JASDQU010435785.1:0-10612 GCA_032191745.1 Picea mariana
AATAGGATCATTAGTTAACCGAGACAAGTCTGGGAGATCCAGAGTTGCAAGGAAAGGTAGTTGTCGGTTAATTTTCGAATGATACTGGTGCGGCATAGGAACACCAGTAGGACCATAAGCTGGGTTAGATGGATAGTTGTAACCAGTAGGTCGCCCTACATATGGTTGTTGCTGGCCAGGATAAGAAGGATTCGATGATGAATGAGAAATGTTGGCATGACCCGGTGGGTTTTGAGCACTATAGGCCGGGTGATTTGCTTTCCCATGAGGAGGATAGACATTTTTCCCTTGAGGATGGAAAGGAGTAGATCCCGGAGGTGGATACACATTAGACCCATGAGGAGGATAAGACTGTGGTCCCGGAGTACTCCAGGTGGTGTTTTGGATGCCACCCGGATAAGATTGTGGGTAAGATGTCCCGGAAGGAATAGGATTAGGTACCCCTCCTAATGGGTTATTATAAGAGTTCCCCCCAACGTGGGGTTGAGTAAAGGTGCCTCCTGAAGATACTCTCCAGGGTTGTGAAGGGTTTCCAACCAATGGTGTTTGTCGCCCTGGCAGGGGTGGATTTATGACCGGGGTATGACTGACAGACGGAGGTTTCCCTTCAGGAGGAGGATGAAAAGGGGGCTGTCCCCCGAGAGTGGTAGGCCTGCCATGGAACGGTAGTCCTCCAGGAGGAAAAGGTGCATTGGATGGTGGTTTCCCTCCAGCCGGTTGTGTTTGGCCAGCAGGGGTCTGTATCCTCGGGTGAGCAGATGTGATGGGTCCATCATTAGGACAGACTTGTGCTGGTGTAGCAGTAGGGTTAACAACCCGATCGACTGGGTGACTCATGGTTTGACCAGATGGTCCTGTTTCACTAGGAGGGTTATCAGGATGGAACGGTTGTTGAAAGGATTCGAAATGTTCATAAAGATCGCGTCCCGATGAAGTCCTCCAAATAGAACGAGAGGGTGTGGGATTGGTATTTACTACGGTGCTAGGACAAATAGGAGTCCTATATTCCTCACCAAAGATTGGTTGCGTGGATCCCATATATGTTTTGATAAAAATACTCTCTGGTAATCATGGGACCTCTTCGTCTATGACGTTCCCAAGGGAGTCTAAATGAAGTAAAAGTGGTTCCAGAGGGGTCAACGAAGTGGGATTTACAATTGTAACCAAAGTGTCTTCCGGGCTATCTAATGGAGGAGCAATAACACTTTCAGCGTCAGATGGATTTTCTACCTCTCTACGGTGGTCGTATTCGGGAGGGTTAGGAGGTAAGGTTTGATAGCCTTCTGGAGGAAGCCCTTGCATCCTATGTGATCGACGAAGACCTTGATCATCTACGGGCTCAATTGTGGAGAAAGGAAGAACACACCGAAAATCTAGGCCCAACTAACGAAAAGAAACAACACACGCTAACAAAATCTAGGAATCAACCAAGCAGACAGGACCTCCTTTTGATGACCGTACTAGTTGGTGATGAAATCCAACGTCACGTGATCAAGTCAAGAAGGGGTGGGGATAGGTTGGAACATTTACAATGGCGACTTGCTTAACGGACTTATGCCTTGGTGCAAGCTTCCACATAGTAATTGTGGATTTACCCTCCAAGGAGACCGAGTGAGTTTGACCAATGTATGCTCCAGGTACAGTGAGACTTTCCGTCACTGTCACCTTGTGTAATACCCTAAATATTATGGCCACTAAGGTTACCAATTTGCAGTCAGCCCCTGGGCGGGAACAGTCGACAGTCCGATCCGAACGTACGGGCACGGTATCGAGCCTGAAATCAACTAAAAGGATTCCACGCAGTAATTGTGGATTTACCTTGAAGTGACCCCCATAATACGATCTGACCACCACAATCAGTTAAACCATGGACAGTTAGTTCCCATAGCTCACCCGAATGTGACCTCGTGCATAACCCCTGTGTGAGAGGGGGATCCTAGGCAGACTTATACGATGATTGGATTTGACTCTCCCTAACTCAGAATGCTACTGTTTGTTTTGGAAAAATTTGGAGAGTTATGCTCATAGCCTAATCCAAAGTACTAAGCCTATTCTACTGTTGGTGGAGGATCCTAGAAAAGAAAAAGTTCTAGATAATTTTTAATTAGTGTTGATTTTTATAGATGTTCTTTACTCAAAAAGGGGTGCATGGAAGTGAAACGAATGGAATTATGACTCAGTCCAAAAAATGCATCAGATATGATAAGCATTCATTTCTTTTCGATGAACATCTATCTAAGGGAGAGAGAGAGAGTTCTTTTCACTAACAAGCACTAATAAGGAATGTCCTCAAAAAAATTTTCTTCAATCAAATCCTGATGTGATGCTAAAACTCTTGAGATGCCTTCTAGCATGCACAATCAATAATGAAGATGCTTTTTATTGTTTGCATATGAATAATGATCAATTCAACACAATGCTTGTTTTGCTAATTACCTTCTTGGATGAATGAAAATCAAACCAACACAAACAAAAGTCATACAAACAATACACCCTCTCGTTGCAATCAAAACGAAAAGCGAAAGAAAAGAAACAATCAAAGAGAAAACAAACTTCACACCCAAAAGAAAAAGTTGAAGAACAATGATCTTGACTAAAATCTAGTTGAAGAGATCTGTAGGCCTTTGATGACCTTCACTAGGGTTTTTACTCAGTTAAACAGAGAGAAAGACAATGCATGGGTTTCAGACTCCAAACAACAGAAAAACTCAGTAACAATAGTGAAGAAGGATACAAAATCCAAATAGTAAGATGTTTGTTCTTCAAAAAGATAGATGTCAAGGCTAGAAGGGAAGAAGCATTGACTCACAAGCTTACCCAACAGGAGAGACACAGAGGCAAAACCAAGAAAAAGAAATTCTGGAAGGTTTATTGGCCAAAGGAGGGCTGGCGCTCTGTTGCCAAAGGCAAGGAGAATTATAGCACTCTGTGTAAGGCTATGAGGGAGCGCTGGCGCTCTGTTAACATAAGGACAGGGGCGCTAGGTTCAAAAACTCCCAAAAATGCCAAAAATTCCAAAAATTGCAATTCAATATCGACAATTAGGCTGAGTACGATGGGTTAGGGAGCCAATCAGCTCATGAAACCAATCAAAAGAGGAGTGAACCAGGTATGAAACAATCAAGGGGTAGAACAAGTTTAATGAGGAGAAATCAAAACAAGAAATTTCGATTTGAGGCTATCTCCATAGTGGAGTCGCCAGTTTCTGTTGTAGGAAAATCTCCCTGCGGACAGGTAGAATGCCTCTAAGAGCTTGACCTTAACTCTAAGACAGAAAATGATTAACGTGAACACTTACTTCGTTTCAAATCTGTCTAAACTAACACATGAGAAGGAAGGATAACAAAAGTACCTCTTTATCGACGTTTGTCCCTGCACGCTCTGAGTTGCGCTCCGATCCTTTTCTCCTCACTGAGTTCTATAGACAAACAAGATACGACCACTTCCTACTCTATTGATATTAGCTTGAAAATAGATCTATCTATCAATGATAAGTTCATGTAACATTAGACACAAACTAGAAAGAAACAGGCCAAGCGTGTCATATTAATGAGAATAATGACAACAGTACTTACAATCGTAGATGCGAATGCGACAACTTCGTCAAGTCCCCTTCATCTAACCCTTGCTCGAAAGATCCACAACCTGGATAACAACAACTTCACTAATCACTCTCCTTTGGCTGACTGTGTGTTTTCTATGAGATCATAGGTTTCATGCTTAGCAATTCTTCCCCCTTTTTCACCATCATAGAGCTTGTTTATATTGGTTAAGAGGAGCTTAACCTCTTGAGTTATCTTTAGAACAAGTTGAGGAACCTCCTCTTTAGATCAGGGATCTCCTGATGAAACCAAGAATTTGAATGCAACTGCCTTCTAATCTTGAAATATCCTCCCCTTATTCTCCTCAACGGGCCAACTACTGCCTCAGATTAGGCAACGCTCCTTTAAAAGGGGCATCAGAGTGATGTAGCGCTCCCTAGGAAGCTTGAGGGGAGTGCCAGCGCTCTAAAGGTGGATAGCGCTCCTTCAGAGGGGGCACGGGAGTGTTATAACTCTCCCTGAAGCCTTATAGGGGAGCACCAATGCTCCCTAGACTGATATAGGGGAGCGATCACCCCTAGAACCTTTGATTAAAAGCTCTTCTCAAGTGTCAAGAGTTCTTTGAGTCCAGTTAATCAATTCCTCTTCTCCAGATCAAGTATATGAGATGTTTTAAGTGCCTCTTTAGTGTCATCGGCATGGCAGTATGCTCAAACATCATTTGCGACACTTGTGAACAACTTGCGACACTTGCGAAAGTTGTAAGGAAGATGCGGCACTTACGACAATTGAGAGGAACATGCGACACTTATCCAGTTGAGTAATTTTGACGTGTAACAGTTGTGCTCATACAAGCTCGCGTTTGAATGCACTAACAACATGGCCGATTATGAGGCACTAATATTGGGCTTACAAGTTCTGAAAGAATTGGGCGCATAGAAGATAGCAGTGCGTGGAGATTTCGAGATGATCATAAAGGGTGTATATCAAACCAAACACTTGAGGTTGAAAGCATACATGAATTTGGCTTTGGACCTCCTCGAAGGATTATGAGAATATGACCTATCTTCTATCCCCAGAGAGAGAAATCAGATTGACGATGCGTTGGCCACCTCAGCCTCAGTTTTTAAGATCCCCATTTTACCAAAAAAAAGTATGAAATCGAGGTTAGGTAGAGGCCGACAGTGCCTGATAATATTAAACACTGGCAAGTGTTTGATGATGATAAACAGGTGGAAAGATTCCTCCTTATGAGCGACGTGTTCGCTAATACACACATTGACAAGGAATGTTGCGGTGATAGAGATGAGAGAGTGGATGTGCACAGTAACAAAGACCCTTTCCAAAACTAAATCGTGGGAAGGG
The DNA here is from genome assembly GCA_032191745.1 of Picea mariana. Lineage (NCBI taxonomy): Eukaryota > Viridiplantae > Streptophyta > Pinopsida > Pinales > Pinaceae > Picea > Picea mariana. The sequence goes on from JASDQU010435785.1 coordinate 4,908, forward strand.
GCATAATACAATTGAAAAATAATATTATTCCAAAGGGGTTGGTGCCACTGGAAAAGCTGCTCGACGAGAATGATGTGGCTAAGAACCACAAGATCATTGCAAGCGAAGACAACGTGGAAGACTGCAACATCAGGACTGAGGATAACCCGAAGACAGTAAAATTATCCAAGACACTCAGTCCATAGGTCAAGAAGGACTATGTAAAGCTCATAAAATATTCTCAGACGTCTTCGCATGGAGGTACGACGACCTGAAAGTGTATGACACGAAAGTGATCCAACATGTTATCCCTCTCAAGGAAGATCATAAACCTTTCAAACAGAAGCTAAGACAAATAAATCCCATGTTGTTGTCGTTGATCGAGAAGGAGGTAAAGAATATTTTCAATGCTAAAATTATTGTTTCTTTAAGATTCTCGAAATGGGTAGCTAATTTGGTACCTGTGAGAAAGAAAAGGGGTGAGATAAGACTGTGTGTGGTCTTCCGAAATTTAAATAAAGTGTCTCTCAAGGACCACTATCCCCTTCCTAAAATGGACTACATCTTGAAAAAGGTGGTGGGGTCCCAGAAGATGTCGATGCTGGATGGGTTTTCAGGATATAATAAGATCATGGTCCACCCAGGCAATAGAGAGAAAATGACTTTCACAACTTCATGGGGAACGTTCATGTATGCCAAGATGTTGTTTGGCCTGATGAACATTGGAGCCACTTTTTAGAGGGCCATGGAAATCACGTTTGCTAATGAAAAGGACATATTCATTATGATTTATCTGGAAGACATCACAGTGTACTCTGCCCCCGACAAACAACATCTTGAGAACATGAAGAGATTTTTTCAGAAGTGCAGAAAGTTTGGCATATAACTAAATCGAAAGAAATAAAATTTCATGGTGGAGGAGGGAAATCTATTAGGGCACATCATTTCCAAGGAAGGAATTAAAATAGACCCTAACAGGGTTGAAGGGATTCTAGAGATCGGCACCCTGTGCAGTAAAAAGGAGGTGCGATCCTTCCTGGGAAAGGTAAAATTTTTGAGGAGATTCATCCCAAACCTAGTGGAAATCATAAAACATATAACTTGCATGCTTAGGAAGGGAGATGAGATTAAGTGAAACCCAGAGGCCAAGAATTATTTTGAACATATCAAAGTGGCACTAACTAAGGATCCTGTGCTAGCCAGACCAGATTTTACAAAAGATTTCCTCCTTTTTTCATTTTCCTCAGAACACACTATTACCGGCGTACTGCTGTAGAAGGACGAGCAAGATTTTGAAAAACCCATAGACTATTTCAGTCTGATGCTACACGACACTCCACTAAGGTATGACATCATGGAAAAGTAGTCATATGCCTTAGTAAAATCCTTGAAAGAATTCAGGACATACATACTGCACTCCCATGTTATCACTTATGTACCCAATAGTTCAGTAAAGGAGAGGCAAGTGGATAGCGGACATGTTAGAATACGACCTTGAAATCAATCCTACAAATATGATCAAAGGTCAGGGTATCACAAATTCGATGGCACAGTCGGACTGCGACGCTGTAGGAATGAATTTCATCGTTGATCTATCAGAATGTCCCCAAGAAGAAAAAACTGCACAGGTGCCTCAACAATTCATCGATTCGCCATGGTACATAGACATCATCTATGTGATGGATAATCTCTAGGCCCCTCCGAGCGTGAGTAAGACTAAGGATAGATTTCTCAAGTTCAAAGTGGTTAAGTTCTACATCTTGGAAAACTCACTCTACTGGAAATACCCTAGGGGAATATTGTTGAGTTGTTTACTGGAAGATGATGTGAAGCGGTCCATACAAGAATTTCACAAAGGGGACTGTGGAGGACACCACTATTGGAAGACCACCATGCACAAAATCCCGAGAGTGGGTTATTACTGGCCTACAATTTTAACTGACATATATAAGGAGGTCTCCAACTGCCACGTATGTCATATTTTTGACGAAAGAAGAAAGTTGTAGCACCTGCCACTGAAGTCGATCTCAATTGAAGCACCTTTTATGCAGTGGGGTCTAGATTTTATAGGAGAGATAAATCCACCATCCTCTTTGCAACACGAATGGATACTCACGACCACCGACTATTTCATGAAATGGATAGAGGCGATCCCCATGAAACAAGATACTGACACAGTCATTATCCAATTCCTGGAGACAAACATTTTGTCGAGATTTGGGTGTCCCATTAAGATCGTTACAGATAATGCATCCACATTCAAGTCTAAGAGGATGGAGAAATTTTGCCAAGATTATAACATAACCTTGGGGCATTCCATTGCGTACTATCCACAAGGAAACGAGTTAGCAGAATCCCCAAATAAGAGCTTGACCAGGATTATCAAAAGACTCTTGAAAGAAAACAAGAGAGCCTGGCATAAAAAACTTATCTACGCATTGTGGGCAGACTGGATCACCACCAATAAATCTATATCAACGTCGCCTTTCCAGATCATTTATGGCGCAAACGTAATTTGCCCTACTTCACTAGGACCACCTATCAGGAAGCTGTTGCAAGAACAAGAGGCCGACCCAAATGTTTCGCAAAGGAGGATTAATCATCTAATTCATATGCAGCAAGAGAGAGAGTAGGTGTATAATCGGTCACAACTCCATCATGAAAAGATAAAGAAATTCTTCGATAAGCGTTCTAAGCCAGAAGATTTCCGGTTGGGTGACATAGTTTTGAGATGGGAGGCAAGAAATGAAGGTAAAGGGAAGCATGCAAAGTTCAACCAGTTTTGGATGGGTCCATTCAGAATATGCAATCATAGTGGAAAAAATGCTTATTTTCTAGAAGGATTAGATGGAGAAAGTTTTGATTGGGGCCCTGTAAATGACAGGTTCCTAAAACATTACCTGATGAAATAAAATCCATTTAAGTCATTTCTCATTGTAAATAGTCATTTTATTTTGCGTTGAGTCTATAGGTCAGCAGAAAATTGAAGCCCGAAGTGAAGGCCTAAGTTTATGCTGAAGTCTTAGAAGTCGCGTCGATAGGTTTAGTTTGTTTTTCCCAGTGTATAGAGGTCAAATAAAGCCCAATGGTCAGGCACCTGGTCTACTGTTCTTTGCTACCTCACAGGAAGGATAGTATCCTTGTTGGAGCCAGTTGTTAGTGCCACCATTTTTCTTTCCATTTTAGAGTCATGTTGTGACCCATGCGCCCGAACATGTGAAGTCAGGTACATAGCACCGTGAGTTTTAAGTCAACAAGTGTCCAGTTGGCCCTTGGAAATGGGAAGGGATGTCAGAGTTGGCCCTTGTATGGGTATGTCTTTTGCAAGAAAGTCGAGTCCTGTTGAGAAACTAGTCTCTATGTGCCCTAGGTCAAGTCAAGTGGTTAATAGAGGTCGCGTCACCAAGTACAACAATTATTACATGGAGGCTGAGGGAATAAAAAATCACGACGTTCGTATCATGCATGCCCAACAAGCCTTATCACCTGTATCCTACACGAGGGGATTTTCCATGGAAAACCTACAACTTGACTTGGAGCATCTTGTCGCCATGAATTCACTATCCTCCATCATGATTTCCTCTTCTGTCTGATTCATTATAACTCTTAGATGCTCGACAATCTCTCTAGTCATAGAACCAGGCCTAAACTCTATTTGCAATTTCCCTTGACAGTCCAGTTTGTTCAGAACCTTCCCTCTTGTGCGTTTGTTGGATACACTGCGCGCATAGTTCACCTTGGTCACACCATGGAGGCCTCTGAGAGCGCAAGGAAAGGCACGTGGAGTAGCAGAACTGCAAGGTCCTAGCCCCAAAGGGACTGGGATTCATTCTCACCTGCGACAGGCATTCCCAAAGACGTGAAAGGAACTATTCTTTTACCTGCAAAGAAGACCAGATTAAATTGTGGAAAATATGAAACGGATTGATTCACATAGGAAGGGAAAACAATAAAAGCCCCCTCTCTGCAGCAACAAATGCCTTGGAGGAGGGGAAAGACGAGAAAGAACTAGGAGATCATGGAAGCTCGAATTTCAGAAGAACCGTGCGTTAGATTGATAGCTGAAGAACTACTCAGACATGCCATCCGGCTAGAACCTATTGGGGGATCGATCTGCGAAGACAAGAGCATAACAAGGAGAGTGGATATCGCAGGAGAAAATGAGAAAGTGCCATATCAACAACTAAATCAAGAAAATCTAGCTATCGATGAACTCTATCAAGAAAACATGGAATTAAGGCGACAACTAGCGACAAAGGCTATGAAAGCGTCCGCAACGCAGGGTCGCGAAGGGAACGTGGCATGGTTGAAAAGGAAGCTCAAATCAGCGCAAGAAACCATTGTAAAGCTGTGAGAAACACAGAGACTAGCGAAATAAAGGCATGCGAAACATTCCATAGAATGCGAAACGACCGAGAAAGAAGCCCACGTAGCTCTCTCCAGCGCGCAGAAAAAACAAGTTTAGCTGGCGCTCGTCTCTTCACCCGCAAAGGATGAGACAAATCTTGACAATTTTGAATGATACATTTCTCTAAAGCACTCTACCATTTTGATAATGGACACAATGATCAAACAACTTCTTACTACGCACAGTTCTCAGCAAATGGTCACTGTTGGAAGATTGGTTGTTGTCATTGATGTCAACCCTAGTCATGGGTTTTGGATTGCAATATTGATGAAGGTATTTGGACATGAAGGAAAATGCACATGCAGATACAACAACCATGGATGGATAGTATACATCATGTTGTTTTTGGTGGTATGTGGCACGTCACGTGGATCCTCATGGTTGAGGAGAAATGAATTTTTGAAGATGACAAAGTGAATTGAAGAAGGAAGTACATGTAGGCCCTGAAGATAATTAAAGAAACAAATTACAAAATAAGAAAGTGTCAGGTCAGACCTAATGTTAAAAGGAAGTGATATAAATTCTATAAATAAACATCATTATACATTCATTTGATACAAGTCAAATTTAAGAGGAAATAAGAAGTAAAGAAGGCCGAATTTCAAGGGAGGATGAAGTCTTTTGGTGATGTGTTCTAAGGTATGTTATTTTCAGGTCATCTTACCATTTTTGCTATAACTTTTTTTCTAGAACGATTCAGATGGTGAAATCACTATGGTATTGAGAAGACATATCAAGGTACCTCTAGTAAAAATTTCAGATCTTGATTCGCTGTAATTATGGAGATACACTCTGTGGAAGATAGGGTTTGTGACCAGTCCTGAAGCTAGTCAATAAACATGTGTTCCGGGTAAAATAGTCATAACTTATTCATCGAGAATCCAAATGAAGTGGGAAAAATTTCATTGGAAATAGTATGGACTTTAATTTCTTGTGTGCAATTTTTAGAATTGGATGTTAATTATTGAGAGTGGGGCATTCTGTGCAAGTTCACTCTCCTGAATAGACTAGAATTGAATAAAGTCTACCATTCTTTCTATAACCTCTTTTTGGGGAGGATTCAAGGAATGAAAATTGGAGGACTTTCAGAGAATACATTGAGTAATATTATCTATAGGATCAGAGTACTCTAATAATTGAAGAATTGCAGAAAATGAAGAAGTCTCAGGAAGCATTATCAGGTTCTATGTGATGATTGGTTGATGGTGATGATTTAATGTAAAGTTTTATTATCTCTCATATATTCTTGGGTGGAAGGAAGGGGCAAGGATGGAGAGTTCAAATCTCTATTGATTATTGAGGATTGTATCTTCCTCTT
>JASDQU010435785.1:34017-49736 GCA_032191745.1 Picea mariana
TTTGGATCTCTAGTTAGTTTTTCCAAATTCATTATAACACATGGTAACATGTTGAATCAACTCTATAGTCAAAATATGCAAAGCATACCTTAGGCATGATTTTGGGTTGTCCATTACTGGATCACAACACCCACATTAAAATGCATACAAAGATACAAAACAAATGGGGGTTGGATTTGCTAAAACTTGAGAATACTTGCATGTGATTCTCCAAGTCTCTGCGATTAGAATTTTGCTAAAACTTGAAAAAGAAGTTGTCTCATTAAGGAAGAACTAAGAAACTCTCATGTGCCAAAAGACTTAACACATCTTGGATGCATGGGTGAAACTTCATACAAAGAAGATACAAGTGCGAACAAAAATATTGAAGAAATATCCACACAGATAGTTGATGAGAAGTGGACCATGATGCCAGAAAGAAGGAATGATTACATAAGAGATGAATATCCAAGAATCTCTCCTACCTTCAGAAACCAAAAAGGCTTCACTTGGTATGAAAGAAACTATAGAAGAGTAGATCTTGAACCCAGATGAACTACATCACAAAGAAGATATCTTACTCCAAGGTATCAAAATTTCTTTCTTGGTCATTGTTATACTTGCAAAAATTTTGGACATAATGCAATTAATTGCAGAATCAATGAAATGAACAAATATGCAAGAAACATGAATGGTTTAAATAGAATATATGGAAACGATCGTGGATTTTTCAACAAAAGTTATAATTCATTTGCCTCATTGATGGACCAAAATATTGTATCCTACAAATGTAATTATCTTGGTCACAAAGCATGAGATTGCAGATATATGAATGAAGATGCTCCTATGCCAAATTTCCATATGCCAACCACAATATGGAGAAGGAAAGAGATTCAAAAAAATGAACATTGTCGAATAGAATTGACCGCTGAAGAATGTAAAGAAGAAGATGAATGGTACATAGACAATGGATGTTCTTCACACATGACCATTGATCAAGACAAATTCATCAGCTTGAAGAGAAAGGGTGGCAATGTTGCATTTGGAGATGACTCATCTACCAAAATACTTGGAAAAGGTGTAGTAGAGATTGGAAGAAAAAGTGTAAAAATGAAGAATGTCCTATTGGTTGAATAATTGAAGCATAATCTCCTTAGTGTTAATAAAATGTTTGATCAAGGATATACTCTCATGTTTGACTCACAAAGATGCAAAATCAAAGAAGAAGGTTAAGGAAGATTGGTTGCAACTGCAACAAGAAGACTAAGTAATATATACATCCTAGACTAAAAGAAAAGAAATACGATTGAAGACACACGGAAGATCTTGAAGGAAGAAAAAGACCAGAAGAACGGAAAGAAAAATGAAGTGTTATTAAGTATGATATGTTCAGGGGGAGCAACCCCAAAGAAGAGAGTTACCTTTTTCCATTGAACTCAGGGGGAGCAGCCCCACCCTTTTCCATTGATGTCAAAGGGGGAGATCAATTGGGATCATGATGACATGGGGAGAATGAGTGTTTCCATCAATGACAAATGGGGAGATTGTTGGAAGATTGGTTTTTTTCAATGATGTCACCCCTAGTCATTGGTTGTAGTCATTTATGTCAACCCTATCCATTGGCTTTTGGACCCCAGAGTTGATCGAAGTAGATAGAAATGAAGGAAATTACAAATGCAGATACAACACCCATGGATGGATAGTATAAGTCATGCCTCTTCCGGCGGTATGTGGCACGTCATGTGGATCCTCGCGATTAAGGAGAAATGAATTTTTGAAGATGACAATGTGAATTGAAGAAGAAACTACATGTCAAAACTAATGTTAAAAGGAAGTGACATAAAGGGTATAAATACATCTCATTATACATTATCTAGGTATCTATGGTAAAAATTGCATCTCTTTATTCCCTATAATTTTATAGATACACTCTGTGGAAAATAAGTTTTTTTACTAGCCCCAAAGCTAATCATAAACTGGTGTTCTAGGTAAAACAATCATAACGTCTTCATAGAGAATCCAAATGAAATGAAACCAATTAAAATTGGAAAGAGTACAGGCTTTATTTTCTTGTGTACGAATTTCAGAATGGGATGTTAAATATTGAGAGTGGGGCATGTTGTATAAGTTAGATTTACTGAATAAGCCATAATTGAATAAGGTCTACCATTTTCGCTATAACTCATTTTCTGGGAGGATTCAAGGAGTGAACCTTGGAGGAGCTTCAGAGAATACATTGAGTAATATTATAAATAGGATCAGAGTATTCCAACAAGTGAAGAATTGTAGAAGTTGAAGAAATCTCAGGAAGCATTATCAGGTTCTATGTCATGGTTGGTTGATGGTGATAATTTAAGGTAAAGTTTTATTATCTCTCATATATTATTGGGTGGAAGGAAGGGGGCAAGGATGGAGAGGTCAACCCTCTCTTGATATTGGATGATTGTATCTTCCTTTTGGAGGTTTATCCCTCCCTTTATATTTGGAAGCTGTAGCTTCCTTTGGAAGTCATTACTTCATTTGAACAATAATTCATGATTTCTTCACATAAGTTTATGGTGCGTGGTGTATGGTGTATTTCTTCTAGTAATCTTTATTGATCATTGCATATTCTTCATTTCTCATTTAATATATATTGGATACATAATTTGCTTGAAGTAAAATTTGTAACAAGTAATTGATTGAAGTTTTGAAAGTTTTAAAAATTGTACTTGATACTAATTCACCCCCCTCTCAGTATCAATAACCAATATGATAGAAGAGGTTTTTTCCACTCATTGCATTTGAGGTCTTCAAGTTCCCATTTTTCCTTGAGAATAGTATCCTCGATGTCTTGCTTGATTCTATTCCAAATGAGGGAATGTTGTTAAGAATCATCTATGAATATGTGTCGATTCCACTCCTTCTAGATATTCCATAAAATGGACCTTGGGAAGCACTGCCATATATAGTTAAGGATGGGGTTATTGAAGTAGTTGCCTTGCTAGGAGGAGATCGTTAATTTGAATGAATCTTTGATGCAATCAGTTTGGTGGAAGGAGATGGCTCTTTGATCCCATAGAAAATTGTTGAAGGAGAAGGAGCTGAGAAGGTGTTCCATGGATTTCTCTTTGTGAAGGCACAACATGTAGAGACCAGAGCCAATAAATCATCGAAAAAGAAGATGGTCCCAAGCGAAGATTTTTTTGTTTGCAACTTGCGAGACAAAGGTTGCCACTTTTTGCTAGAGGTTCTACCTCCAAATTGTTTCCCATATATCATTAGAGCAGATAATTGAGTAATGATAAGATAAATGATAAGCTTCATGAAGAGTGAAGCATCCTGTAGGATGATATCCCCATCTTAGTTTGTCCAGTTGAGAAGAGCACTTTATTTTCTTGCTACTGGGATTTGAAAGAAGGAAGGAGAAAATATGGTGGTCCTTTAGAGAGAAATGATTAGGATCTAGGTTCCATGAATTTCATTCATAAGAGCTCAAATCTAGAAACCAATAATGTTGAAATTAAGTTCCCTAAATTGCTTGAAATGTACCTTTTAGAGTGGCGAACTTGGGATATTTTTGAAGAGAAGGAAGTTGTTGCTAGGAGTCTTCCCAAAATAGGGCAGATCAACCATCCTGAATTTCTAAGAAGTTATGCACTTGGATCAGGGATCTATTTTTCCAAGTTGCATACCATATGAGGGAGCCTAAGTACACTTTTGACATTTATACGAGCTTGGATGGGTTGATTTCATATGCATATTTATTCTTCCAAAGGTGTCTCCAAAATTCCCCTTTGTTTTGAATCCAGTGCCACCAAGTTTTGGCTCGTAGGGTGCTGCTCAAGATCCCAGGGTCTCTCATCCCTAGACCCCCTTTTAGTTTTGTAAAACATAGAGTATTCCATGCAATCAGTGTTGATTTATTTGGCGATTGAGCACCCTACCACAAAAAACTATTTGGATTGATCTGACATCTTTGAGGATGCTCTTAGGGGATATCAAGGAAGAGAATAGATACAAAGGGATCGAATGAAGAAAAAATTTGAGTAGGAGTAGATGACCAACTATATTTAGGGGATAGAAGGTCCAGCTAGAGATCCTTTTGTTGAGTTGCGAAAGTAAGTCTTCAGTGCTGCTGTTGCGTAATTGATTGAGATGTCAGAGTCTTCCATGAATTCATTGAGAACCCTCTTAAAGGCTCTTTCCAACATCGTATAAGGAACTCCCATCAACATGGTATCATAAAACAATTGGTCGTGGGAAAGGGGGGGAACAGAGTGATGAAGTTTCAAGCCCTGGAGCTTTTGAGAAGAGATGGATGCGTTGAGGCTACAACTAGACACTTCATCCATAAAAACAGATAGAAAGGGATAGAGGGGGTCACCTTTTATGATGCCTCAAGAGGGGAGGAAAGGGGAAGAGCGTTCTCCATTGATCAAGAGAAAGAAGAAATAAGAGAATATGAGAGTTGTGATCCACTTAAACCACTCGGAATGGAATCCAAAGGAGAAGAGGATCTCATTGATGTATTGCCAACTGAGTTTGTCAAAGTATTTGGACATGTCCAATTTGATGAGCATTCCAGGGGTTTTGGTGCTTTTTAAAGAGTTCACTACCCCATGGGAAAGGATGATTCTATTGAGAATTTTCTGACCTTGCACATATCTAGATTGTTCAGGGAAAATTAGGTGGGTGTTGAGATCAATTCCCTCTTCCGAAATTTCCCTCCCCTTTTTTATTTTCCCAACTCCTTTTGTCCATTTTTTTTCCCTCTTCTCTACTTACCCAAATTCCCCTTTTCTTTTCTCCCTTCTCTTTTCGCTTTCTAGTTACTACACTTAGTCGTTTTTAAAAAACGGAGGGTTCGCGGGTTGGCAGACTTGCATATATTCATCTCCGTCCATACTCCCATATCACAAATCTGACCGACCATTGTATTATCCTATACTTAACCACTTTTTTCAGTCGCAGGTTGGCGGGTTTAAGCTATCATATTTCAAGTTTCGCGATATCCATTTTTCACCCAAAGATCTACGATCTACATTATGACCGTCAAAATTTTTGCGGGTAGTGAGCTCCGAAGTTTTTCATTTCTCTTGTATCCAAATCCAACTAAACTCTCCCAACATTTATCCAATTTTCTATCATTCGCAACTGTGGGTGCCCAGGTTGGCAGGGTCACAAAAGTTCCCAAGTCCTAATTGCTCTCGTCCGTCCCCGCCACCTTCGTTATTTTCCAAATACACATTGAGAATGGTTTAATGCTAATAACTCATCATGGACGTTCTATAAAGATTTCCATTAATAAACGAAGGGCTCAAGGAGATTTCTCATTAAACCACATTAAAGCATGATTTGCGGAAGATTGTATTATCTCTGTCAAGCGCTCATTTCAAATATTATCTGGATTAAAAGAACACTCTCGTCAACTTATGGCAGCAACATATCGACAATAGTTCTGCGAATATACTTTGAATATTTTTGGACGTGGGGACTAACACTTTCAGTGGTCTAGAGCATAGTCTTACTATTCATCCCCTTCTACTAAGAAGGAAGTGGTCTAGTCATCCATAATTTCTCGTGCAGGGTGTGTCCTAGAGGTTTTCGACTGCAAGGAACTGGTTTCCTGGTGCACTGAGAAGTGCATACCGAGTCAGTGCATTATTCAACTTCAAGACAATTCTCCCATCTCCCTTTCGCCTCAAGTGTTCCGTAAAATGTTGAATCTCTTTGAGCCAACACTTACCTTCAAAGGAGAGGATTGCATGGATTTCCTAAAAAAACATGACAACGACCTCGACCTCCTGCTTGAGTTCTTGGAGAATGCCACATCTATCCTTGAAGACATTACAAGGTTGTAGGTCGACTCCTTCAAACGCCCCTTTCAGGTAATTGCTTGGTTATTCACCAAGGTGACAGGCCAAGAAAGTACTGCCATCATTTCTTGTATGATTCTTTATAGCTTACATTTTACAGTCAAAGAGAAAGATATTTTCGATTGGGGAAAATTGATTTCCATTGAAATCTCCTCCCAATTGTCACAATACAAAAACTATGAGAAATTCTTTATAGCTTCTTATTTGGTGTTTGCGATAGCATATTGCTGTCAATTTATGAAATTGTTTATCTGTAAGAGGGTGAGCTTGACCTAGTTACCTTCTGGTACCAAGAATTGTGGACACACAAATCTTCCTTGCATTTTTATGAAGTTTTTAATGATTTTGTCTCTATTTTCAAAGGATTATTGTTTGGAAAAGATACCCCCTGGATGTCTCACCAGGAAAATAAATTCTTTGATAAAAAGGGGACGTTGGAGCAAATGGAAAATCACAATGTTGTAAGGATTTTCAGTTCTAAGGAAAATCCCTCCTTTCTTCCATGCCATGTAACTGATAAAATGTTTTTTACAGAAGTCACAAGGTAGTATAACTTCTGGTTGCACTTTTTCCATGAGAAATGGAAAAATAAATTCATACCCTTGCCTTGGAAAATTGGGGACTTTATATTAAGAAATATAAACAAAATCGATGAATTTGCAAACCACTTCCATAATGTGAATTTGAAATATGATGAAGAGATAAAGGGGTTTGACCCTAACAAAATTTTCATGCAACACATGCTAGCAATAGGATTCAACAATTCATTTATCCATACTATTTTGAGTGAAGAAAAAGATAATAACTTAGGTGTTGCTGCTCACAATGCTGGTGGCTTGGAAATGCTACTCACTACTAATGAGTTTTACAAGAAGAGAGGAAAGGGTCCCAACGAGAAGAGTTCCCAGTCCCCAACTGTTACTCCTAAAACTACAACATCTCGGAGAAATGCTCCAGTGGCCCACCCATATAGAAATGTTACCAACACCAATTCCAATTGTGGAGAAGAAAAGAATCCCCCTCCCAGAAAAATTGAAAGCTCGCACAAGCTTCCTCTTAGAAATAAGAGGAAGAATATTGTACAAGAGGCGGAAGACCATCGCGTAGAAAGTGACATCAACAACTTCTCCCTTGAAGACATGGAGCTCGAGGCAGTCATAGAGAAAATGTTTCCCAGCATTTATCAGATAGGAAACACATCCCACCAGAATTCATCATTGGAAATTATTGAGAATCAAACCTTCGATGCAGAAGAGTCATTTGTGTTTCAGAGCATTGTCTTTGATATTGAATCTAAGAAATTGATTATTGAAAAAAGTGATGTCAAGAATAAGAAAGGGAAATCTCATTTAGAGGTTGACCTAAGAAATATGCGGCCTTCCCAGATTTTTGAAATTCACAGAGCAACCGGGTATGCTTTGTACGACTCCATTGGTGGTCTTGAAGCGGAAAATATGAAATAGAAAGAAAGGATCAAGGAACTGGAAGACACCTTTATGCCTCTTCCACTTCTGGCAATTCCTTTGAAAATAGTCAAACCCACCACACCCGTTGCTAAATTAAAAGGATATTCAAGCCTTCTTATATCATCTAGGAGCTATGTGGAGAAAAATATTAAGAAAAGAATGGCATTGATCATAGAGGCATGAGAAATTTCAAAAAACATGGTTTCGTTTGGCTCGATGGCACATGCCTTCCATGAGTATTTGCAAACCGACCTAAAGAATGAAGAAGGTTCTTACCTTGATGTTCTTCTACCCTTTGGAAACAAATTTTCCAACATGACAGAACTAAGGAGAAGAGAGGAGTATCTTCCCTCTCCAAGATGGATCAAACAATTGAGTGTGTGCTGGAAAGAAAAGATAAAAAACATGAATTATATTGTTCAAGCGTGAAACCAAGCTATATCAAAGAGGGAATGACTATTCAAAAGGATCACGGAGGTAGACCTATCTGAAAGAACTAACGAAGTCCAATACCCCAAGTTAATCCTTAATTCGTTGTTCCTAACAAAGCAACAGTTTGACGAGCAATTTGATATTTTAAAGGGTTGTCAGTTGAAAAGTTCTATGGTATACTTGAATATCATGAGGACGACATAGACAGTTGGTTAGTGGACTACTCCGTGAAAAATTAGGACATTGAAGAAGCATTACATGGCATTTCCCTTGATATGAGAGACTTAGAGGGCGAGTTGTTCAACATCAAAATCCGACATGAAATCAGCGTGGCACCAATGAAAGGTTATATCGAAGAATGGTTCAATACATCTATCGATAAATTAACCAATGAGGGGCAAGAAACAGTTGAGACAGTTCCTGTAACCATTGATGAAAGCGATAAAAGGACGTCAACAAACAAGTGAAGACAATGACAAACCATCATATTCTTGTTGTTCTACTTTCTCCCACCATCCTCCTATGAGCTTATTACTTGTATTTATTTTCTCTATGGTCCGCAGGAGCCCCAATCCCAGTCTTTAAGACAAACACATTTTAAATTTCAAAGAATATGTAATAGACTATATAATTTTTAGAAATTTCAAGAGAGCTACTTTGGGAACAATCTCGAGTGTACTTTATAACTCTGATTTCAAAATACAAAGTATTTGAGGCTGATCTATCAATATCTTTATTTGAGCTTCCCGTGTTTCCACTCTTTTAAAGTTCTCTTATGCATGCAGACCATCTTCTTTTTATTTTTATGTGATCATAAATCTTTAGTCAAACTATGATGGATGTGAGGAAATTTTGTCTATGTTTGTTAAATGTATAAAATGTGTGATTCCTGGTCTGAACCTTCTTTAAACAAAAAAAAAACATTTTCTTTCTTGATTACCATGACAAACTTTTGCAAAGTCCAATATTCTGAAGACCCAAAGTCCCAAGAAAATCTGAATTAAAAGAGGAGTACTACCTCTATAAAAATGCAGGGGGATTTATATCCTCGTGAGGTTGTCGTTTCAATCCTAACGGATTCAAGGGTCAACAATGGGGTAGAAACCGTTTAAGGAAGAGGGCTATGACCTTTGAGATTATATTATATATTAGATTACATAAGGCTATAGGGAGAAACTTATTGGGGTTAGACACCTCTTCTTCTTTAGTGACAAGAGAAAGGAATTTAGCATTTAGGGTTGGAAGGACACCTAAGATCCTTTGCAATTCCTCAACAAGAGCCCATGCATCAAGCTTAATCACTTGCCAACAATGATGGAAGAAGTCTGAAGTGAAGTCATTTGAGCCCGGGGCTTTGCTAGAGGCTAAGTTGAAGTTGGATTATTCCACTTCCTCCAAGGAAATGGGGCACATAAGGCTGGAATTTTGTTCATCCGAGATTGGGGATGTTTTTTGTAATGGAATGAATTCCATTATTTCTATCAAGTTTAGGTTTAGTTAGAAAACCATGAAAAAGGTGGTCCGTTCTTGTTCAATACCATTATGAGAAGCAAGCTTGTTACATTGGGTGTAGTGATTCGATGCGATTGGAATGATGTCATTGGACCACTGGGCGGTGAAAAAAGTTGGAGTTTCATTCACCTTCTTTGAGCCATTGAACTCGAGACTTCATAATATTTCCTCTTGTTTTTTAATCTGTTCAAGCTGGACAACAAGAATCTTCTCATGTTGAGAAAGATCTATGATCTGCTGCTGAAGCTCTTCCATCTTGTATTCCATAAGTCTTTGGGCTTGGGAAATGTTCCCAAAGACCGATTTGTTCCACAATTTGATGCATTGTTTGAGATTATTAAGGTGATACTAGAAGTGATACATAAGGGAGTCATTTTCCACTTGAGCTTCATCCCACCAAACGTTGATGTTGTTGAGGAAGTTTGGATGGGAAAGGAAAAAAAATTAAATATTGAAGGGCTTTTTATGTGGCTTTCTCTGGGTGTCTAAGATGATACATATTGGCCAATGATCTGAACCTAATGCACAAAGAATGGTGGCATCCATGTGCATCCTAGAGAGCATGGATGATTCGGAGGTCAAGAACTGGTCTAACTTGCAAGTGACCTTTTGGGATCCTCCTCTGTAGTTATTCCAAGTGAAAAGACCATTACTGGTCTCGATGTCGATCAGTTTCTTGTCCTGTATGAAGTCTTTGAAGAATGAATGCTCAGGATCAAGGTGCGTTATTCCTCCTTCAGGGAAGTGATGAGATTAAATGTGTTGGTTGACAAGATTAGAAATGTGTTGAAGCTGGTGGAGGAACTTGAGTTTTTCACCAAGTTGTTGGGGACCGTAAACATTGGTGATGACTCCAGAAGCTTCAGCTCCCATTGGTCGGATTCTTGCTATTATACTGAGTATAATAGAAATATTCCAGCCACCCTCCATTCATGTAGATTCTACAGCCATGGAATAACCATTTTTCTGGATTCTTGAAAGAATGTTGTCTAAAAAAAACTGGAGCATTTGGTTTCTTGGAGGAGGTCAATATCAGGTGATTCAGAATGTAACTTGCTCCGTAAGTGCCTGTTATTTATCTTATCATTTACGCTTCATATATTCAATGAGATCACTTTCATTGGAAACTGGGAGAGGGTTGGAAGGTATCTGTGGTTAATGCATTCTGCACAGACTTTACCAGGATGTAGTTGATATCCTGCAGAAGCTATAGATTGGATTTCCATCCTCGTCATTTATCTTCTTTGGGATTCTTCTTAGGCTTGATCTTGTTGGTTTGTATGCCTAGATTCTGGCTTCATCTTGGTGATGTGGAAGTTCCAAGAGAATTTATTTTCCTATTGTGTAAGGCCCTGTATGCTCTGGAGGTATAGACTGCATATCTTGTCTACGAACAACATCAATGATTCCTTGGAGGTCAATGCTATCCAACTCCATCTCGTCTTGCTCCATGTCTAGACCTTCCTCTCCCTAAGGTGACATAGGGAGATCTTCCGGGAGGGCACGTCAAAGGGCAAGACAAAGGTTTTAGGTTTTTTTGGATCTTCTGGATTTGGAGAGGGATCGAGGGATTTTCTTCTTTTCGGGTTTTTGAATGATGAATGCTGATTAGAGACAGGGGGAGGGTTAGAAGGAAGAGTATTGAGATCCTCAAAGTTGTTTTTAAGACCTGGGGTTCTCGATGGATCAGAGGGATTGGCTTTCAATTTGATCTGCGTCAAGAGAAGATTTTGGTGAAACCCATCCTCATCTTTTTCAGGCTCATATTTGAAGGGTTTGGGGGGTTTAGCAATTGGAAATGTTGATAGAGATGGTCATTCTCATGGCAACATCAACGACAACGAAAGGGAATAAACTCATAGTCAAGGGTTTTGATTATGGTTTGAATCCATTCCAAGTCTGGGTTACTTAGACAGATGAATTCAGGGATGGAAACAAAGACATTCATATATATATATTAAGCATACAGGATGTTGCGACCTTGCTTGGTTGCTTTAACGAACTTGAGATAAGTTCCCAAGGTATTGCCAATGCCTTCCAGGATTTCTTCATCCCAGAACTCGGAGTAGAGACGAACCTAGACCATGGCCTAAGTAAAGTCTTATAAATTTCTCCACCCTAGCGGAGGTGCAAGCCTACCTAATGGAAAAAGTAGGGTCCATTTTCAAAAATCTTTTCTCTCTCCTATGGGTTTTGAAAAATTGTGGGTTTTGAAAAATAGTAGTGAAATTTAACCTTTCGAGCGAAGTTTGAGTTCAAAGTGACTGGTAGGATGACAGTTGATCTAAGTAATCAGATCTCTCTCAGTTTGCCAGATGCCCAAATACTTACCAATGATTGCGTGGTCCTTCAGGAACTGTACATAGGCGCTCACCCGATTCGAATGGATTTCGTACTTTGAGGTTACGATTGCCTTCGGGATGTATTGGCCAGGTCTCCATTTCTGTGTTTCACCATGCGACCGTCATGGGTTCTTCAGTCAGAGGGTTTGTGGCCGCTGCGTTGCCATTGTTCGCAGGAATTGGGATGGGCGGGTCTTGCATAGGAATTCCAGGGGAAACATTGAGGACACAGAGTCGATACCAATTGCAGAGGCGCTTAACCCCTGTAAGAGCTAGTCTCTTCAAAATGCATATTTCTACTTTTAAAAAGCTTAAAAAATTCATTTTTTCAAATCTCAATCACACAAAACTACACGATATTGAAATTGGTCATACACTCATCCTTCCAATTAATACGGTGTTGTTAAAAATAAAAAAAAAGGAGTAACAAGAACTTTTTTTTTTAATTACGTCAAAAGGCTTATACTTATTGACAATGGGCACAATTAATCATCTTTTAATCTAAAATTCTAATATGATAATTAACAATTAAAGATGTTGGAATATTCTTAGTCATCCTCCCAAATCAATGAATGTGATTTACTCTTCATAATCTCCTTGTATTTTTGAATGCATCCGTTAACCTGTTTACTTTTTAGCATTGACTTAAGCATATTAAGAAATTACTATAGCACTATATGATTGCCACGTTTAAATGATTAACGTTTAACATTACCACGTTTGGATTATTAACCACGAATTTCCTCACCTGTCCCTGAGTTTTCCTTAGGTGTTTTATGCCTTTCTGCATTCATCAGTCACAATTATGTGATTGTGCTAGTTATTTGCCGAAAGGCATATACCTATTGGCAATGGGCACAATCAATCATCTTTTAATCTAAAATTCTAATCTGATCGCTAACAATTAAAGATGCTGGAATATTCTTAGTCATCATCCCAAATCAATGAATGTGATTTACTCTTCATAATCTCCTTGTATTTTTTAATGCCTCTGTTAACCTGTTTACTTTTTAACATTTACCTAATCATATTAAGAAATTACTATATCACTATATGATTGCCACGTTTAAATGATTAACCTTTAACATTACCAAGTTTGCATTATTAACCACGAATTTCCTCGCCTATCCCTACGCGTTTTAGCGATAATTATTTGAAATTGATATTTAATTTTCCAATATCATCCACCAAGTCAATTGATCTTTTAGAACAAAAATCAACTCAATGTAATCGACTTAACCTGGCCTCTTATGCACAGCTCTAAAAGAAATCGAAATTAGAAATTATTTACTGGAATAAAGGGGTAGTTACATACATCACATTCTTCAAAATGTTATTATTTGTTCAAGCTGAGTAGTGCGTAATCTTGAATGTACAAGCGTAATACAAGAATCTGAGGAAGCCTAATGTGACTAGAATGAAAATGATGAATAACAAGGAAGACCCAATTCTCTGCCCTGGAGCAGTTCTCGGGAGCCGAGGGTATACATCCGGTTCTGGCAGCACGCATTCGTCACCATTGAAGTACACCCGACGAGGAAAAGCCCATCCATTCTGGAACGAAAATTCACCTTTGATTTTCCTCAATAGAATATCTGATTGTACGCTGCCCATCGGGCCAGCCTGCAGAAGCCAATTATTGTAATTCTTCATTCCCCAAAACATTACTGTACTATCATCTGCGCATGCATTCATTGAATGGCAATTATAGCACGCAGCAAAAAAATAYARCAACTCAAATCATTTCATGTAYGAAATCACGTTACCCGAATTATAGTATGCAACCTACTAAATCACCTGTAAGGTTATTAATTTGATTGAGTCCCGTGTAATTGAAGCCGAAAACTTGAACCACGCTGCCGAAACTGGGATGTTGCATTACAAGATTCCAGTCTGTATAGTTCACTTGAGTGGCGTAATTTGTTATGGTAACCTTAGCAAGCCAGTGATCTGTATAACTCGCCTTCAAATGCCAGTGCACTTTAATTGCACATATGTGAGGACTGCAACGTAGCAGAGATGTATTTAGACTTTTATTATCTCCATCACGACCTGATGATATCTCCCTGCACTTAGTAAAAATAAGATTAGATGACGTCTCTGACGATTTTTACAAAATACGAAGTGACCTAAGTGTTCTTACTCTCCAAAGGAATTTGTTAATGAAGGAGAAGGATCAAATTGTTTGTAGTGTAAACTTTTTGAGAGTGTCGATGTGAGAAAATATATTAATTTAGAATAATTGTTTTAAAAAAAAGGTTTAGTTTCAAAATTTTGATTTTTTTAATATATTTTAATGTTTTTGCATAGACTCAATCTAGTATTAGTATTAGGGAGATATAGAACATTAAAAAATAATAAATAATACAAGTTTGTTAGCTTCATTACACATATATATTAGATTAGATCCATTTTAATAAAGGTCTTTTAGGGTTTTTTAGGGTGTTGGTTCTTTTATACATTACACATATATATCAGTTTAGATCTATTTTAAGAAAATTTTTCCAAATTTTTTTAGAAGTTTCATAATGGATATGATTTAAATTTGGATGAGTTTGACATCATTACACATTATACATATATACTAATCTATATTCATTTTTACTCCAAATCTGTAAGTGTTAAAAAAATATTTCAAAACCCTTTTAAAACTTTTGATAATAGATATAGTTTAAATTTGAATGTTAAAAATATATCTTTATTTTATAATAATAATAATAATAATATTTATTTTTAAGATCAAGCCAAGCTAAACACCAAATTAGTATATGAGACACCAATATATATATATAACTTGAGTGGGTAATTCAAATATAAAAAGAGATAAAATATAAATAATAAATTATTATTATTAAGAATTATAAGATATATAATGTATAAATATTTAAAAAAAATTTCTTATTTGACAAAAAAATAATCTCATAAATAAATTTAATATTTGATTAGATTATAATTAAAAAAAATGAATTATTATTATTATTATAAAATATATTTATATAATTTTTTTTAAATATTAATAGTCTTATTTATTTATTTCTAATTTATATAAAATTAACTTTACATTACATCTTAAAAATTAACCATTTAACCATTTACGATATAAAAACTATTTATAAACTTGGAAAAGAATAAAATCACAGTTAACAAATTATATTTTATGTTTGTTTGGCAATTCAACAACAAAGTAACAACTTTGAATTTAATCAATTCAATTCTTCTTATTATACATGATGGAAGTCAAACTATTTGGATATCTAGTTGGTTTTTCCAAATTCATTATAACAGATGGTAGCATGCTGAATCAACCCTATAGTCAAAATATGCAAAGCATACCTTAGGCATGATTTTGGGCTGTCCATTACTGGATCACGACAGCCACATGAGCAGACAGGACAGTGAGTGATAGCTTCGTTATAAAATGCAGACAAAGATACACAGCACATGGGAGTTGGATTTGCTAAAACCTGAGAATACTTGCATGTGATTCTCCAAGTCTCTGCGATCAGAATTTTGCAGAATATCTTGTAAGTAGAAGACGATGAAATCCAGCATATGAATATCAGCACAAACATAAAAGAAGAAGTGTATTAGTGTTCGAACTTATGGCCTGGATATGCCTTCGTCCATCACCAGCTGGGAAATGACTGGCGTTTTGAGCTTCTGGTCGACTACAAGTATAACCGGGACCAGGTGCTCCCAAGTTAAAATTAGATGGCATAACCGCTGTATTTTTAGAATTAGCCCTAGTTGCTTTCCGTACTTGCAATTTGAAATTGGATACAGAATTCTGCGGATTCTGTACAAGAGAAGATAGCACGCCACCCCTGCAACAATTCGTTGTTCTGAGAGCATAAGAGACGTCGGGCAACAGGTCTACTATCTTGGGATCTCTCTTGCAGGAATGAGGAATGTTAAATCCTTCCATGTGGGAGCAGTCTCCTTGTTCAATTGCTTCAGCACCGAGCATGTCCAGTATAACTTCTTTGTCCTTCCAGGTCCAACCTAATATCCATCCAGGATTCTCAATGTGTCGATATTGCTGATAATTAGACATGGTCACCATTGCCTGCAAAATTCATTACGTTGTGATCACATAATTGTGTAGAGAAATGCAAGGTGCTCCCAGTCTC